>FXXK01001709.1:59994-75276 GCA_900184695.1 Betula pendula | reverse complement strand
TAACATTCAGCACTTATCAGACACTTTCCCCGGCGTTGCTACTTCACCTCCAATTTTTTGATCTCAATCTTAATCTCTCTGTTTGGATTAGCGCAGTACTTAGTGATGTGGTACAACATGATTGAAAAAAAGATGAGTTAAATTTTAAAATATTTAATCATATTATACCACATTACTTTATAAAAGTTTCTTTTTTTGTAAAATATTTTGTAAACATAACATTTTTCAATCATATTATATTACATTATATTGTAAAAAAAAAAAAATTGTAAAATATTTTATAAACATAACACTTCTCTATAATATATGATAAAAGGAGGAAGAAATCTTTGTCTCTCATCTCACGAATGAGAATATGCCAATGGCCAACGCTTGTTGAACCTGATGCAAAGCCTAAGCCCAAGCCCATTGTCAAGTCGACTACTTTGGTACGAGGTGGGTATCAGCTCCAACCTTTGCTGTCAAGGATTTGAGGGGTGTTTTTGGGAGAGAGAATGCACCACAGTTCTGGTTCTTTTGCCATTCTCTGCCGCTGATGTGGAGAATTTGTTCTAGAGCCGCCATCTGCCTTTGTTGTCAAGGATTTGAGAGGTGTTTTTGGTAGAGGGAATGGAAGGGACTGGAACCAAAACTCACAACAACAAGCACAGTAAAACAGTAACATATATAAAGTAAATTACTGCATAAAAACAAACCACAACAAACAATCCACCAAGATTCAACACAAGATTTTTGTTAATTGTTACAAAGTGAAACCCTTTGAGAACTTCAAGGATAAAACCACTCCGAGGAAGAAAAACTTAGAAGATCAATCGCTATAAAAAACACAATGTACACACATAGTCAAGCTTACAATCCTTGTAAAATTATAAAGATGATTCATATGCACACGAACTCCCCATTTGCCCCCTATGTCCCCGATAAGCTTCGGCTTCTTACTAGCCGGACTTTTATATATGAACTCCTTATTAACCCTCTAGTGGACTTCAATTGTGAAGTTACAAACTGGTTTGTAACTAATTCTTATAAACCAATTTAATAAAATGACATATGTCTCTTAGCATGTGAGAAATATATGTTTTTTCAATAACATGTGGTTCTCACATGATTTAGAAATACATTTTACTTTATTAGACTGATTTATAAAAATTAGCATTAATAAGAAATATAAGTTTTTATTTTTTTTTTATAATATTAATAATAAAACATGTGCTTCTCATTGCCTCCACTAACCTACAACAATCACATAATTTTTTTTTCCTCTACCATTCTCAAATGCTGCTTCTTAGAAAGTGATCGGTCACGGTTTTACAAGATCACAAACTCTCAAAACAAGGGCATGTTTGGCAAAGGTCATGGTTTTCACTGTTTATGGGTTTTGTTAAACTCAAAAAAAAATATATATATATTCCTACTTTTTATCACATCAATCACTTCTTAACAACTTTTTTTCACTTTTTATTACTATTAAAATAAAAAAATTCACTAATTTTTTTTTTCACTTTTCCGTACAAAAAATTTACAACACTGTGTCTACTTTATATCACATCAAAAGTCAACAACCCCTAACCCCAACTCAAAACCTTTGTCAAAATACCCAAAATTCAATTGAATCAGAACTCAATATAGCGGAAAAGACAATTCTTGAAGTGTAGCGTTTTTTAATAGTCTTGACTTAAAAGAGACCTAATTTGTCCGGTTCAATCCCAATACACATAATTTTTCTTTTTCTTTATCCATTCAAATACATATTTAAACTTGATCCCCATCCACAGATGAGATGAGCAATAGATTTTTAAGACCCCAGTTATTTTACTAAATTAATCTACTCATGCTTCTTTCCCTTGGGGATCTTGCTGAGGAAACCAGCATCCAGCTTGCTATATTGACCTTGAAATTGATCGAGGACCTTATACACAAAGCTGTCAACTTGATCGTCATACCTCTCATAAAAAACTGGCAGTGTGTGGGCAGCAACAATACCTAAAGAAAAAAAGAAATGTCATTGAAAGACAGTTGCATTGAAAATTAAGCTGCATCAGGTATAAATGATATATATATCGTCGAATTGGTTATCAAGTTCCATATATGTTTCTCACACAAGCAGGGGGACAAATTTTCAATGATAAACTCTACAATGAGCCAAAAAGAAGGAAAATCGAACCCCTAAATCTTCTTGTGGTTTGACTTCATTTGGTTTTCTAATAAAAGCAGATCCATGTCGTCATAAAGAAAATGTTTACTTAATGATCGTTTACTGGTCTCTATTCTCTAGACCTTGAAAATGAACAAAACTAGCCTCAATTTCATTTTTTACATTTACTGATAGGATAGGTGCCCTAAAAACCAAGTTGAATTCGATATTTTTTTAAATAAAATTGTTTAGTTTTGAGATTCATGATATTTGGATGGTTATAATTTATGAGATGAATTGCAATCCTCGAGTTGTATTATATGTGATTTTGGTGCATCAACTTGTAATTTGAGTTCATAGTAAATGATAAAATTTGGCATTTATCTGCGAAGAATAATTATTAACTACTAAATAATAGAACGATTTGTTACCATCATTGAAGTGGAGACATTTAGTAAACATGCATTTGGAATGCATTGAACTGGATCACCATGACAATGTGTTCTACAAACTACTCTCACATGAATGCATTTCTCATATCTACTAATTGCAAAGACTCTTTAAACCTAAGAGAATGGTGGATTCATATACAAAATATCAATCACTTTGACTCACCAGCAAAGCAAATGAGATCTTGTATGGTCAATACCTCGGTATTTTGGGTGATTGCATTGAGCATTGTGGGAACATGTGTTCTCCATATGACATCCATAATCTCCACAAGAGATATAGACATCCCCTTCAGATAATTTAATAGAATTGATCTAAAGTCCAAGTCTGATACCTTAAGTAATTGGTTACTAAAATTAATACACTAACGGATTTGATTTTTTGATAAGAATATTGTAGATTATCATGTGATCAAGAATTAAAGATGTAGATGGATAAGGTGACACTAAAATTAAATTACCTAATTCATCTATGGATATCTCATGGTGGAGTTTATTTGCAAGTATTAGTAGGATAAGGAACTCTTTTATAATTAAATAAAATCTAGAGTGCAATTATAATTATATAATAGAGTAAAAAATAATTAATAGGACTTGCGAGAAGGTTATGAGATAACCAGCAACTCAAAACCTATTGGAACTATGTTTTATTTTTCTTTTAGGTCCTTTCCCTAGCTCTATAAATACCCCGCCAAGGGATGGTCGGCCATAGGGTTTTTGTAGACAAAAATCAGTCTTTTCTCTCCTTCTACACGTGAGGAAGAGAAAAGGAAAGAGAGCCCAGTCTTTTTTATGGTCGTATATCACATAGAGAATAGGAAAGAAGATCGGAAGATTTGATCTACATACCATCATTTTTGATCTACATAACATCATACTCGAAGAGAAAATATTAGTTTTCATTGTCTTTTATTTTATGATTTGCTTCTTGAAGAAAAGAAATAAAAGATTCATGAGAAATTCAGCAAAAAGTTTTGATTTTTCGAAAATCGGTTTCCAATAGTTACTCGTGAGGAAATAGTAAATACATATGAGTCTCAGCCATCCCCAATCATTCAAAATCTTTGCTGGCTTCAATCTCAGGCAAACCAACAAAAGCTCTTGAACTTCACTAGGCCTGGGCATGCTATGTCAGCAATAGATGACATGGTTCACATTATAAAACATGCTTAATCAAAGGCCATTTGTAGAATCTAACTAATCGAGTAAAATGAAAAAGTAATATCCCAATAGATGTATTGCCCACAATCCCCAGAGAAGTGGTCATTGCTTTATCATTTTCCATCTTTATCAAATACCAAAAAACTTACCGTCTAATTAATTTTTTTAGTTCCATTTTTTTAATTATGCTACTTCTTGCAATCATGCTTTAATATTTTCACAATGTTGGATCAATTTGAATAGGATATATACAGACATGTGGTTTATCATATTATTAAATACCCAACAAAGTTTTTCCAAAATACTGAAGAGAAAGATGAACATGCTTCTATGGACTTTGGCTTGTTCTACATCCAAGATATTGAGAAATTCACAAGCATTGGCTAAAATATTGAACTATACAATCAAAAGCACATATAGTCTCCAACCAGAACAGTATAAACTTACTACGAGATTCTAAAATATAAGAAGTAAGATTACTCACCAACATACAGAACAGTCAGAAAATTGAACCAGCTTCCTAACACAGCAGCAGCCCACAAGCTTCCTACAACCTGTGAGGATTTCTTGACATTAATTGCTATCTCCCAAAAGGAAAAATGATAATCTAACAGGTGGGAGTCATTGGGAAAAAAACAAAAGACGCAATAAGAAATCTTCTCTCCTATTACAGTGGAGCCCATTACAAGCTTATCCAATAGTATTCTATAGATTCATTACTGATTTTGCAATTAAGTTTTACATTAGGTAAAACATTAACATTTGAATTCAACCTTTCAATATGCATGTTCAGATTACCACATTCACCAGCAGCATCAGTCAGTGGAAGGATGATATTCAAATTAAAGGAAATTTAGCATCATCAAATAAATATACCAAAAAGTAAATTTGTGATGCAAAAGGCAAATAAAAGAATGCATGCATGCACATATAAAACATGAAATAATATAAGATCAATTCATATTAATGAAATGTGATAAAACTTGACGTTTCTTCTTCCACCACTGAATGACTAACATCAACTTGATCTGGTACTTGCAGAAGCTAGGGCCTTAATAATATCTACGGCCTAAGCCATACTTCTCTCCCTTCTGCTTAGTTCCGCCATTAACTTTTACGAGGAAAAACAATTGAAATTTTGAAGCTAGTGTAAGGTTAAAGGCAGAAATGGCTTTGGAAAAACAGAGCAATGAAGATTTAGAGTTCCAAAATACCAATGGAAAATCAGGGCCCAATTATTTCTACTGTTTTCTGATTTATCAAGAGTTCAAACATACCCCAAGTAATTGCTTAATGTTTCCTCCACATGCAACATCCTGAAGAAAACGCAAAGCTCGATTAACCTCAGCACTTATTGTGATGGCAATGTCGACAAACATCTCTTTGGGCAGGGCAACACGGGGAACCTTAGTTTGTGA
This sequence comes from Betula pendula, assembly GCA_900184695.1. Lineage (NCBI taxonomy): Eukaryota > Viridiplantae > Streptophyta > Magnoliopsida > Fagales > Betulaceae > Betula > Betula pendula. The sequence goes on along the minus strand of FXXK01001709.1, from coordinate 70,114 downwards.
CCTGCCACTGTGTGCAATATGTCACCACAAACTACAATGTAGCTCTACATCAAACAAATTTACTGAACAAAGAAAACCAAAGAGCACAGAAGTGAGCATTTTAATTTAAGATCACCTGCTGAATAAGCCAGAAGCATTCGACCAAATAAACTGAGCAAGCATACCAAGAACAAGAGCGAAGAATAAGAGAGTTAAGAAATGGTAATGAAGCCATTCAAAAAGCACCCAGATAGCTGTTGCACCAGTTAAGAAACTAGCTGAGACCTTCTTGTTCCTCCATAACAACACATCAGCAGCTACACCCATTCACAAGAATTCAGTAAGAACAGAAGTTATATAAATTACAGGGGCAGAAATAGACTGATCAGCGATACTACATTTTCCTCCCCCCAAAAGATTGTGGACAGGCTTCTGGCGTCCAAACAGCCGATTGAACTGAGAAGCAACTGAGTTTGATTTCTCTTCCCCAAAAAATGACACAGATTTCTGCTTTGAACCACTCTCAGCAAGAGTTTCCACAATGTTGTTCAAAATATTCTCAGCAGTTGTTTTCTCAGGCATTGTTCCTATGCTTCAAGTAGCAACAGAAAACTATTGTCACGAGATGATCTTAATTGCTTTGTACTTCACATCAATGGTAATTTTTATCTCCACATGCACAAGGCAAATGTAAAATATTTGGTAGGACCCACAGCAGTGAAAGTACACAGTAAAATTCAGTATATAGATTTATCTTAAGGCAATGACATGGAACACAAGGGTCTTTTTTGTCGCTTTAAGTAATGTGACACATGACAAGTCTTTAACCCAATCCTCATGTTATTCCCTAATTCAAGACTCCATAATGGGTTTTTTGCAAATTTAAACTGCATCTAATTATCCTATTTAAGTATAGATTAAATTAGGATAAACTTTAAACAAAGTAGTCGACCTCATTAATATATAAAAGCAGGAATTTGACACCCAAAAGTGAATAGTTCATAGCAATCTCAAATGTCAATCTTGATGAACATTAGAACGACAAAAAGACAAAAATTTGAAAATAAATTTCGGAAAATGCTCCATCCATAATAATGCATTACACAACATTGCATTTAGGTTCATTGTATGTAATATTCCCAAAATTAGTACTCTCATACAATACCCAATTAGTAAATGCGTTCACACATCCTAAACATAAGAGATAGTATATCTTAAGCATTTATAAACCCAAAAGTGATAACAACTGGCTTTCTAAGCCATTTAGAGCACTAGCAGCAACTTTCCTTGAATTTTCCTTAAATTTAAGAAAGTAAAAACTACGTTTTACTTTCCTATTCAAATAAATTCTATAATAGCTTCCCTTATCATTTTCCTATATCATTTAAATATTATTTCAAATAAATGCTAGGGGAAAGAGAGGAAAGAGAAAGCCATTTAAATATTCTTTCAAATAAAGGGCAGGGTAAAGAGAGGAAAGAAAAAATATTTTTTGATTAAAATAATGGTAAGAGAACCAAGAGTGTTACCCTCGATTTTTTCAATTCTTAGTCCGATGACTCCTTGTTCATCTACCGGCAATCCCATTTGTAGATTTATATTTTGATCTATGTTGATGACATCATTGTCACTGCCTCTTCTCCTACTGATATTTCCTTAGTTATTGATTCCCTAAGTTTAGAGTTCGTGGTTAAGGACCTTGGCATTTTATCCTATTTTCTTGGCGTAGAGGTTTCTTGAGCTCCAAATGGCTTATATTTGTCCAAGCAATGCTACGTCATCAACCTCTTAAAGCACACTAATATGCTTCAGGCAAAACCAATTACTTCTCCAATGTCATCTCTACTCATGCCCTTTCAATGTTTAATGGCATTTCTACTCCAACCCCATGTTACATCGCAGTACAGTGGTGCGCTTCAATACTCGTCATAGACCAAACTTGATATTTTCTTCGCAGTATATAAAATCTGTAAATTTATGCACAAACTCACTGATGTTCATTGAATAACAGTTAAGTGCATATTACGCTATCTCAAATTTTTGAATCCTCTGGGGTTAGTTTTGTGCCAAAGTACTTCCTCTCAATTGTCAACTCCAATGCCGATTGGGCAGGTTGCCTGGACAATCGTCGGTTTACCCATGATTTTTGTACTTTTATGGCCCTAATCTAATTTCCTAGAGTTCCAAGAAGCATTCCACGGTTGCACATTCCAGCACCAAGGCCAAATACCGTGCAATTGCCAATGCTACTGCAAAAGTAACGTGTCTACAGTTTTTCGTTAACTGGGCTTTCTTTTTTTTGTTTGTCTCACCCACCGGTGTTATGGTGCAATAATATTGGGCATCTCAAAGTTAATCCAGTTTTCTATGCCAGCACAAAACATGTTTCCATTGATTTCCATTTTTTTCAGAAATAGGTTGCCCAAGAATCCTTTCTTGTTCGCTACCTATCCAGTCGGGATCAAATTGTAGATATTCTTACTAAACTGATTTTTTCTACACATTTCTCCTTTCTGCGGTCCAAGCTAAACGTCTTTCCTTTATTGTTCAGCTTGCGGAGATGTAGAGAAGATAAAGCCTCAAATCCAACTACAATAGATAATCCAGAAACCAACTCAACCAAGAATACCAAGACAGAGATAACAATAAAACCCAAAATAGAAAATTCAAAATCTAACTTTGATGATAGATGTACATTCAAATTTACACTTTGGTAATCTCAAATCATTAAAAATAATAAATATCTCTTGTAATGAGAGGTACGGGAGAAAACCAAATTTTTTTAAATTTTATATCATCTTTTACTGCACAACNCAAGCCACAGGCTTTTATAGCCTTACAAGACGTCAACTGCTACAATTAAACAACTGACGCAAATAAACTCCGACTACTACGTGAACTACTAATAACAAGCTACCTCTTTGTTTATATTGCTGGAAGTCTATGGAAATAGAACATAGAACTAGAATTCTAATGAAAGTAGGGAACCTACTGAAAGTAGAAATAGAAAACATAAACGTAGTGAAACTAGAAGACATCTTGCTGCTTATTTATTCCTAGGGCTCTTAATTCTTCTGCACAAAACACAGAAACCAGACTATGAAACAAGCTTCCAAGTTTTAACACAAACTCTCAATTCAAAAAAAAAAGCAACTGAAACTATACTAAGATCTGGCAATCAAGACCCCAGTTACAGCAGATTCGCTCATTACCCTCAGTCCTTTTAAATTTACCTTTCCCCATCACACGACATCTAACATCCCATTTAATTCTCTGCAGAATCTGATCTTCAGACAAAGGATTATTACTATGTCTCAAGGCATTCCTACTGCGCCAGATAGGATAGACGGCAGCACCAAAAGCCAACCTATGGATATTTGCTTTTAACACTTTCCTTCCCCAATTCTGCACGCCTTCCAGAATCACATCATCCCAACATACAGGAGGATTTGCTAAATCACAAAGCTGCATAATTGAACACCATATCCTCTTACTGCAGCAGAAAAACAGATGATCCCTATCTTCCACTCCATATCTACATTTAGTCTCTCCTTGGTAACCCCAACTAAGCATCTTATCACTAGGCAATAAAGCATTATGTAGAGCTAACCACAAAATAAAAGAATGCTTTGGNAAAGAGAAGGTGAGATATAATCGTAGGCCTCTGTACGGGCCTGTGTTTTGGAACGGGTTTTAGAAGGTTGGACGGGTGGCGAAGCACGATCTGTCTTCTTAAGTTTGCCTATATTGACTGAATTCGCAACCGGTAGGGTGATTCGATGTACCCTAAGCCTCCCAAAACAAACTCCGACTACTACGTGAACTACTAATAACAAGCTACCTCTTTGTTTATATTGCTGGAAGTCTATGGAAATAGAACATAGAACTAGAATTCTAATGAAAGTAGGGAACCAACTGAAAGTAGAAATAGAAAACATAAACGTAATGAAACTAAAAGACATCTTGCTGCTTATTTATTCCTAGGGCTCTTGGAAATAGTCCTCATCCTTTTGGAGTCTTTTTGGTACGTAACAGCCTCTTATACAACAATCACAAACCTTATTAGCTAAGCTAGCCTACATCCATGATGAGAGTTCGCAAGTTGGAAGATCACATTAACCCAAAAAATAATATCCTAGAGGGAAACAGCGCAATACCACAACACATATTTATAACTCAATCACAACTTCAACACGAGAAACTTTACACTTGTCGAAACCTCCAATTTTTCTATCATCAGAACATGTGTATAGGCAGACACATAAGTTCTTTCTTTTTTTTTTTCTTTTATGAATAACGAACTTTTATAACCACGAACGTATCTCTTAATACTTCTGCACAAAACACAGAAACCAGACTATGAAACAAGCTTCCAAGTCTAAAAAACACAAACTCTCAATTCAAAAACAAAGCAACTGAAACTATACTAAGATCTGGCAATCAAGACCCCAGTTACAGCAGATTCGCTCATTACCCTTAGTCCTTTTAAATTTACCTTTCCCCATCACACGACATCTAACATCCCATTTTAATTCTCTGCAGAATCTGATCTTCAGACATAGTAAATTTATTACTATGTCTCAAGGCATTCCTACTGCGCCAGGTATGATAGACGGCAGCACCAAAAGCCAACCTACAGATATTTGCTTTTAACACTTTCCTTCCCCAATTCTGCACGCCTTCCGGAATCACATCATCCCAACATACAGGAGGATTTGCTAAATCACAGAGCTGCATAATCGAACACCATATCCTCTTACTGCAGCAGAAAAACAGATGATCCCTATCTTCCACTCCATATCTACATTTAGTCTCTCCTTGGTAACCCCAACTAAGCATCTTATCACTAGTCAATAAAGCATTAAGCAGAGCTAACCACAAAATAAAAGAATGCTTTGGAATAGATAAAGGAAACCAAACCAGCTGCCACCACACTACATCCGAATGTCGATCTCTAAGAGCTTCCTAAGTATCGAAACTACAGTACTGACCAGATTTTGAAACAACCTACTTCGGATCATCATTCTCACCTAAAGCCACCATGGAAAGCTTGCTTTGAATTTCAACAAGGGAATCCGACCTTACTGGCCTTCTAAACCAGTTCCCATCTTTGATAACCGAAGAGAGTTTTGCATCTATACGACTATGATCGTCATAGATTACCTGAAAACCAAACTTATCAAGCAAAACTCCACAAGGATGCCACCAATCAGTCCAGAGATGGATTTTCCTACCATTTCCCACATCAAATTTCAAAAATTGTGTTGCTTCCACTCTAAGCTTCAGCAATTTCTGCCAGCACCAAGAGCATGACTGAGGGACATTTACTTGCCAAAAGCTTCAGCCTCTAAGGAGATTACCATGTACCCAAGCAACCCATAACGAACCCGCTTTGGCAAACAAGCTCCAAATGTGACGCATAATAGAGGCATGGTTCCACTCCAATGTTTTGATTCCCAAGCCTCCCTCCCTCTTTGGTAAACACAAAAACTTCCAAGCCACTCTAGCTCAAGCAACCCCATCATCCTTCCCATTCCAAAGGAACCGACAAAGCTTTTGCTCAAACAACTTGATGACCAAACAAAGTTTTCCATCCTTCCCATCAAACTCATAAGGTCTTGTTATTACCAGCACCATCTTCAAGTTATAATAAAGGATTTGAAATCTTATGGCCTCGTTCTTCAACCAACTTTACGCCATACATAAAGTGAAAAACAAACTGAACACCGTAGGAAGAAGATCCCTAAAAATTTCCTTGAGCCTAACCAAGTTTAACAAATCTAGGGAAATAAATATATTCGAATTCTGAAAGGGACCTCTCTGTTTCAGTTTCTCGGCACTTTCTTTCTCTCTTTCCTTAACCCAAAAAACAAAAGAAATCTCAAAGTGGAGTACATATCCATTCCTAACCACTGCTGCAGATTGCACGGCCAAACAAAAATTTTCATACTTCAAAACAACCATTGCACGACCACAGCAGTTACATTTCACATGCCATAAACAAATCTAAGTATTTTAACTGGAAAGATGAACACTAGTAGAAACCAATGTAAGGAAAATGTAAGCCAAAGCAGACATAGAGAAATGCATAAAAGGTTGGAATAAATCCTCAAAAAGAAAAAAGGAAAAAGACAGAAGAAAATTTGAGTACCATAAAGCACATTGGAGCACTAATCTTGAGCATGACTTTTCAAAAAGTGAACATCCAAAAGACTGAATTTGACACAACAGACCCCAAAAAAAAAAAAATTATAAAGCCAGATATTTAAGATAATAACAAATTAAGCATTCGATGACCCATAAACTGGCATTCAAAAACAAACCAGAATCATCAGAATATAATAGAATTAAACCAACCCATCATGTATATGACCCCATTCATTCATCACAAAGCATCAAATTCTTACTAAGATAACTACTTAATCACATAATAAAATCAAAATAAAGAATGAAAGAACCAGATGCTGAGGGCACAAACCAGAGGAAACGGTTGGGTCTTCCGTGGAGATTAGAGCAAGATGATGGAGCACAGAGGAATGGGTTTTAACTTCTGAATGATGGCGGTTTGGATTTCGTGCAGCATGGAAGACATGTAGGAGTTGCAATCCGAACAAGCAAAAGTTGCGTGGGGGAACTGAAAATGAATTATGATTGGTCGGCAAGTGGCAGCCTTCTTTTTTGTTTTTGTCTGGTTTTTTGTTTTTAACTTTGTGGTGGAAAGTACGGAAAAGTTTTCTACCAAACTTTCTCATTTCTTCAATTCCACGTATGAAATGTATTTTTCAATATATGGCGGCTTGATAGGTTAAATTTTTTTAAAAAAAAAAATTCGTTTGACCTAAAGAAAATCTTTGTCTCAAAAGTATTAACATGGTGTTTGATTGGCACTAATCTTTTGGAATTTCGGATTACAATATTTGGTTGTATTTAAGTGAAAGGAATACATATGTCCGTAGGCATTTGAATTCTCCTTATACCGTCTTTTGTTGGGAATGTAAATTCCTTATAAGGAGGTGGGAATCTACATTCTTTTCGCCAAGTGAAAGTTTTTTTTTGTTTTTCTTTTTTGGGACGAGGTATGGAGATACTCTATATCAAGCATCAAATTGTCAAGGAAGCCATCCACTTTTCATTATCGGGTGTGCAGTTTTGGCTCTTAGGTGTTAAGCCGGACCTGGAATGTGGCCTTGCCCCCGTGCATTTACACGAAGACCTTGCCTCGGGCACGACCCGACAAGGAATGAAGATTCGACAAGTTTGTCAAGAACAATTAGACAAGTATCGAGCCATGAGTTCGGAGGATAAGACCTATGCCACGTGCTAGGCACGTCAACAACCGCGGTCTCAATAATCACTTGATGATCAACACTTCACCCTCAGTAATAAAGAATAAAGGTAACTACGATCACGAGTGCACAAGAGATTCCCAGTCTCATGGACAACTGTTGGGAATGAATTCCTTGTGGGTCCCACTCAATTTGTCTTAATAGAGAAATAGTCCAGTTGTCAAAGGAAAATAAATCAAGATCTACTACTTATGAAAAATATTATATTTATACAACAATTAGTGCATATATATATATACACACACACACGGAGAATCTCACTATAATACAACTACTATATGGATAATAACTACAAAATCCTCTTTAATAAGGAATACAAATCCTTTTGTCCTTACGGATTAAGAGCAGTAAGGATCCTCCCTTGTAACCCTATTTCTTTATTGAATTAAAAAAAAAAAAGGACTCCCATAGTCTAATTAGATTCTATTTCTACAGCTACATAAAGTTCTACAATGAATCAACTACATAAAACCCTATAGAATTGAAGCATGGCATCAATTATAGCGGACTCAATATCTTGCAAAACCCCTAGCTTATTCTCTTATTTCACTCTAAATAGCATATTAACTTAAACATCGAAGTGTCTTGATCCTCCTAAGGACTGGCTGATCCGATGACACTTTCTCTATTTTGCAGATTGTCCATCACCAATCAGGTCGTACCAAAAACTATATCAACAAAAACTGTTTTTGTGTTTTTAAGAATATTTTATATTTGGGTTGTTTGTTAATATTTTTATTTTGAGAAGAGAAACTGAAAAACCAAAGCACAATTTTTTACAATCGGAGCATAGATTGTTAAATTTGATATTGATCTAATATAAAATAAATAGAAATGAACTGTTAGAGCACTAGTATCAAATACCCAACAATTTTTCCTATATTTAGAAAATAAAATTATTTTTTACTTTCCTATACAAATACACCACACAACATATAGAAAATGTTCATCTCCATTTCAAATGATTACTTTTCACTTTCCTATACAGATAAAAATTTTAATTATAAAACTGCCACTCAATTTTAACTAATCGACTCATCTCCATTTTTTTAAAAATGAAAAGAATCCTTATAAACAATAGGTTCCCTTTAACTTTTGCAATGGTATTAAAATATAATTTTTACTTTTTTATTTTATTCATTTCTTTTCTTATCTCTCTCTTGTAGGCCCCGTCAAGCACATGGACCAGAAAACCAAACTTATCCCAATAATTCATGGTACTTGATTTCTCAATGTTTTGAATGAATGTTCTGTTGCGCGGTACCCGTACCCTTAAGCGTATAACATATCTCCAATATATTCTAATTATGTGAGGACCAACTTGTCATTTAATTTCATGTGAATATTATAAAAATATATTTTACATCAATAATTTAATTCAAAAGAGCAATACTAAAGCAAATGAAAATTAAGATTGAAATACTTTGAGACTTTAAGATTTAAATTGAAGCAATTAATAGTTTAAAGATAAAAATTGAAATCTAACACATACTTATATATATATAATATATATATATAATATATTATATATTATATTATTAATATATATATTATATATTATATATATATATTTATATATATATATTTGACATAAATCCCAAATAACCCGAACTCACGTCTCAACCATCGGTCAATGGGTCAAAAAAGCAGTTGGTTGTTGGCTAAACCCTTTGACTCTCAGTTTTTATTTTTAATGGTCCAAACTCCAACATCTCATGTGAGTTTTGGTTTGGAGTAACATCTTCTTCTCTGTATTTATATCTTAAAAAATGGTTATGCATGGAAATTTAAATTCACGAAAATGTGTTTAAATTTAGAAATGATTCAAAATTTAATAGAATTTCTGAAAATTTGAAATTTTTATGTTTAGTTTATTGTAAGCATTATGTAGGAATTAGTTATGTTTTTCAAAATATTCTTATGTTTCTCTTCTCACACCAATAAGACTATTTTTTATTTGATACAAAAGTATTTAAAAATGAAAGGAAAGAAAATTATAAGATAATTCTTTCATTTCTTAAAATATAAATTTTATAATACTATTTGATTTATTTTTTTTATTTTTCATTTATAACCAAATAAAACTTATTCATTTCCATTTTTTATGGAATAAAATAGTTATTAACTTTTATATACAAATTTTATAAATAGCTACAATCAATCCCAGAAAAGTAACATTGAAAAATAACCATAACAAAATTATCACATTATTTAACTTTTCTTCTATAACCATAACAATATCTAATAATTTAAAAAAAATAGTAGAATAAAAAATTTAAATAGTTCATCTTACAAATTTGAGATAGAGTTTTTTAATTAGCCTAAAGAGTGTGTTTTTAAGGTTTAAGAAAGCGAAGATGTGTAGTGGATGTTTGGTGTGCACAAAAATAGTTAGCGTGCCTTATTAATAAAAATGAATAAACATTTTTATCCTTTAGCTACGATTGGCATAGTGCCGTATGAAACCTTATATAAAAAAAATAAAAATGCAGATCAACCCTATATTGGAATTATGTTGGCCAAAGTCAAATATTTCGGCCGAAAATAAGACACGAAAGAAAAAGTTGTAATTATGCAGAAGTGAATGCTCACAGCTCAGAGTAGATAGAAAAATTATGCGGATAAACATCACCATAAGCTTGAATTCAATGTTGACAACCTTGTGTATCTCAAGGTGTCACCTATACGAGACATTGTTCGATTTGACAAGAAATGAAAGCTTAGTCCACGCTATGTCGGGCCTTTCCGTATACTTGGCATGGTTGGCCCCGTGGTGTATTGTGTTGAGGTTCCAA
>FXXK01001709.1:19616-59549 GCA_900184695.1 Betula pendula | reverse complement strand
TTGATTTGGCTGGTATTCACAACGTGTTTCATGTATCACAACTACAGAAATGTGTGCATGATCCACAACACATCATTAGCTATGAGCTGCTTGATATCCAACTAAACTTGACATATGAAGAGCAACCAATTCAAATTCTAGATCGCAAGGAATAACAGCTGAAGACAAAGATCATCCCTCTTGTGAAAGTTTTATGGTGAAATCATAATGTTGAGAAAGCATCATGGGAGCTCGAGTCTGATGTGAGGACTTGATATCTGCACCTGATTAAGTGATCAGGTATGCTACAATGTAAATGGAGCTTATGTATGCTTTATGATATAAGAAATGGGTTTTGAATCGCATATAAGCATACTTATATGAATAAGCAATTTCAAGGACGAAATTTTTATAAGGAGAAAGAGATGTCATATCCATGATGTAATTAGAGGACGTTAAGAAATTAATTGTGTAAATGAGCAAGTGGAATTAATAACCATGAATAAAAAGGTAATTAAAGGTAAAATAAACACTTAGGAAAATTCTGTAAAAAGTCATATTTCTTGCTTGGCATTCGGACGGTGGATTTCTCGTCCGAACGGGTGCCTTCCAATAAGTCTTGTTTGATATTCATCCGCATGTCATCCGAACGAGCTTGTTACTGTTCAGTCAATAACTCTCGTTCGCAGCTCATCTCATTCTCATCCAAACGGTGAGTTCGAGTAACTCCTGTTTCATTCTCGTTTGTTATCGATCCGAATGAGTTTTGCTATGTGGCATCCGAACGGTTCATTTTCTCGTCCGGACGACAGTGTATAATATTATGCTATAAATAGCTTAAATATGATTTTTTAGCTCATTTTCTCACCTTTTTTTTTTTATTTCTCATGGCTAAAGGTCTCTCCTCTCTCCTAGGGTTTGCTCTAAACCCTTGTGTTATTTGGAGGCTTTGATTGTGTTTTCTAACATTGGTATCACATTCCACGGTGTTGGAACGTCATTTCTACCTTTCGTTTAAGATAAATTCTCAAACCCATGTTTATTCTCTCAAGATTGAGCTACATATCATGCATGTTGCTTAATATTTGTTTATTGTCTTAGAATTTTGTGTATTTGAGGAGTTTACACACCGGCTTGAAGTTTCGTAAAGCCGAGGCTTCGTATCTTTGAGGTATGAGCTAGATATAGTTCTTGTAAGTTGAGTTTAGTTTTGGCTTTGCATGTTAACCCTAGTGATTTCATATGGGTTTGCTTGTATAGCCTTTGGGTTATGTTTTGGGTCCCACGCATGCTATGGATCTCCATTGTTTAGGTGCTTATATGGTTATAAGCACTTGGGTGTATTTAGAAGTACGCTTTGAGTTATGGGTTATGTTTTAAACCTCTATGCAATGTTGTATTACAGTGTATTGAGGCTGGAATTTTTGTATTTGTGTTATTGGGCTAAGCACCAAGTAGAATATTGTGAGTATTTTACTCACTGAGAAGAGATACTATGTTTTATGCTTTACGTTTGAAAGTTTTATAAAAGATTTATGGTTTTATAAATGCTAAACTTCCTGAGAAAAGAACAGAATCTGAATGTCTTTAAAAGCATGTTATATTATTTTAAGATCGAGCCGATCGCTTATACTATATTAATGAGACTATGATGTTATTTTGATGCCTTCAGTATGTTGAGATATATTTGATGAATGATAATTTGATAAAGTATGTAATGATGTTAAATGTAGCATGGACATGTATGAAGAAACATGAAATGTTTTATAGCATGATCATGATCATGTGAGGAAATGGATAAGAGACTAAATAAATTGGGACAAGTACCCAGCTACAAAGATGTAAATGATGATGTTAATGTTATGTATGGATGACAAGTCCTCGAAATAAGTGATGGAGCAAGCTCTCACTACCTCATATATGTATATATATTATGTAATACGATGGATATCTAAAAGAAAGCTGTCGGGGACAAGTCTCCAGAATAATGAGAATAAATAAATGAAATGTATGAATATAAAAATATGCATTGCACGTTTATTTTTTGATAATGTACATGTATTATGTTTGTAGAATTTTATGCTAAATGTATTGGTATATATATGATTTTGAATGAAACAAAACATATGTATACGTTTACAGGTGGTTTGTATATGATGATTTCATATGTTTATGACTTAAATATACATATATGTATGTAGTTCATGACAAAGGTGAACGAAAAACATATATATTTGTATAGATGAGATATACTATGTACAAAATTATATATAGATACGTTTATATGTATGTGTAATCGATACGTATTTTGGAGTACATGCATATACTCACAGCTAAATAGTATGTTTCAAAGTGATTTCATGACTTCGATGTTTACTTCATCAACTACGTCATGGTTTATTGCAAGATATTCTGTAAATCAAATATAACTATTATTGTAAACTAAAGTAGAAAGTGGAAGACTAGCTCAGTGTGAAAACTTAGTGATAATTATACTCTCTAAGCCTATAGACTCATATTTTCGTCTGGGCAATCGTGGTTAACTTTACGAATGCAGATAATATTGTGGTGACAGGTACTGAGAATTTGGATGATGATCCAATGGTTGTGTATTTGGGGTACTACGTGTAATACCTCGAAATTTAAATTCATTTTCAATATAAATTCTTTTAAAATACAAATGGTTTTTGAAGCAAAGAAGTTTTGTTTAAAGTTTTGATTTTTTCTAAAAATAAAATAAAATAAAAGAGGGAGGATCGATCGTCCCAAAGGCAGGATCGATCCTGCCACCTCATCACCACCAAGATCGATCTTAACTCGTCAAAAACTTTACTTTGAGTACTCAAAACCTTAGAAACTCGACCATAAGCTATATTTATTCATCCTTAACCTTCTTACAACCCATTTGCATGAACTCTCTTGTCCCCGAAACTCTAGAGTGGAGCTAAAGCATGAAAGAAGCTCGGAATTAGTATTCTTTATCAATTCTTAAGCCATTATTGAACCCTTTTCGTCAGGTAATTATTTAACCACACTATTCCTTTCAAAATTCTTTTCTTAATTTATAATCATATGAGTTCTTATTATATTTTGTGTTTAATCTTGTTTTATAATTGTTTAGATTATGTTTTCTTAATAAGAATAAATGCTTTAAACAAAGTATGTGTTTTAAATGATTATTTTTAAAAGTAGTAAAACGATATTTTATGTTGTTCATTATTTCATTATTTTAAGACAAAGGTTTTGTATTTGGTTGATGTTGTAATCAATTATCTATTCAAATGGTGTTGTAAACCAATACAAGCACACACATTTTAATATGTATAATTATTTGGGAAATCAAAGTAAACTCTGGATAATTTTATATCAAGAGCGCAACTTTGAAATTCTAAAATTATTCTGAAACATTTTTAGGTGTTGTAAGAACCCTAGGAATGTTCGGGATTGTTTGTATACATGTTGTTTAGGAAAGGCTCGAAACTAGTGCTGGAAAGCACCAGGATCGATCCTAACACTAGCAGGATCCAAACCCCTCAAGATCGATCCCACCCTTCAGGATTGATCCTTGACCTCTTAGGATCGATTCCAAATAGCCCGGATTGATCCTAGAACCCCTGGAGTTTATCCTAACTATCTTGGAAACCTGTTCTAGGGTTTCTATTGTGTGTTTTAGGTTTCTAAGTGTAGTTTAGGTTTGTGATTAGCATCTTGTCTGATTATAGTTGGTTTGTAGTTCAGAAAGTTTGGATGTTTGAGGATTCATCCGAATGGTCAAGGTAAGTGAATACTTACGGAACTAGGAAAGAAAACTATTTTAGAGCATGCTATTCTGATATAAACTACTGAGAACTTTTATTCATATTTTTATTATGTCATGAGCTTATAAATTTTCATTGCATGACTATATTTCTAAACCTGAATTATCTTTTACTTACCAAGCATGTTTTAACAATAAAAGTAGATTTTATGTAATTGATAAATGTATGTAAGGAAATTTACTACCACCCTAACTTAGGGTGTCAGTATGATGGCATAACCGGTATGAGTTACGATTATCTCAAAGGGAAAATCAATATGCATTATGGATTACTCGGTGGTGGGTTTTTCGATATGGGTATAGCTACCTTGTAGTGGAGTGTCGATAAGCATTACGGTAGCTTATTGATCACGGGTCTCTGATATGGGTTACGGTTACCTTGTAATAAAGTTCTAATATGACGACATAGTCAATATGTTTATGGTGCCTTGTGGCGGGGGTACTAATATGATACAGATTACCTAAAAAGGAATCTAGTATGTTATGCTAACTTTCATTGTACAAGGGTTAATATACAGGTATGACAGCATAACCAGTATGTTACGGTACTTGTGTACTGATATGTTACGGATCACCTATTAAACAGAGTTCTGATATGGTAAGACAACATTCACCGTATGAGGGATAATATATGGGTATAATGATGTTATGAAATAAGATTATAGTTGTGATACAAATAAAATGTGCAAAAGAATATATTATATGATATCTATTGGGAAAATTATATTTTACCCCCTTAATGTTTGAAAGAATTTTCAATTTAGCCACCAATGTTTCAAAATTCGCAATGCACCCTCCCAATGTTTAAAAAAATTTTCAATTCGAACCTTCCGTTAGATTTTGCTGTCGAATATAACGGTTTTTTTTACTGTTCATACGTTTGTTTTAAAAAATTAAAAAAATAACAAAAATAACGGGCGCGCGGCGTGGGGATGAAGCAGTAAAAAAAAAAAATTTCCGTCAGATTAGACGGACAAATCTGACGGAATGTTACGAATTAGAAAATTTTTTTCAAACATTGGGGGGGGTGCATTGCGAATTTTAAAACATTGGTGGCTAAATTGAAAATCTCCTCAAACATTGAGGGGGTAAAATGTAATTTCCCCATATCTATTGAGATTCATGTTTTATGATTTATATCCTTAAAAATTGTTATCGTTAAGATTATGCCTTATCATTTTTTCTTACACTAAAACCATTCTTTTATTAGCATAATGGTAGAGACAACATATTTTTTGAAAAGTAATGTGAACTTCAAAGACTTTTATTGAATACTTTTTTATTGCATTAAAAGTTAGGCTCACAGCATGAGCTCGATTCTAGAGTATCTTACTTACTAAGTCGTAGATTTACCCAGTCGTTGTTTCTCATTTCCACTTGTTGGACATATATTTGTCCTCTAGTGTTAGTAGGTTTTCGGCAGAGTTGGCGTGCTAGAGTTGTTCTTTAGGTTTGAGGACGAGCGAGGTCTTCTTAGAGTTGTAAATCTGTTTTCCCTTCCTGTTTTGTAAGGTTGTTTGTTAGAGATTTTGTAGTAGTTATGCTTAGAGATGTATAAGGTTTTGTATAATAAACAGATCATTGTATTATATTTCAATTCCGCATTTCTTTCATTCTTATAGATGTTTAGTATAATTTTATCCATTTAACTCTCTAATAGTTAACTTGGATATTTCTACTTTAATTCCCAGATTATTTATTTATTTATTAATTCTAATGATTATAGTTAGATCCATTGTGACTTATTTACGAAAATAAGTGAGTTAGTGGGAGGCGCTTGAAAATTTTAAAATAAGTGAGTATTTTTGTATTAATTTATTTAGTAAATTTTCAGGGCGTTACACTATAATTGATCTTGATATACGCCTAATGATCGATGTATAGACTTTTGATAGCTTAAGTTTGTGATATATTAATGTGTTGTATATATTGAACAGGTTAATGTATTTTTGCTAAAATGTATGTGGCTTTTTGTTAGCATTTCTTTTGATGAATAGCACACATGGCAAAACTGTTATATATGTTTATGTCAGCTCATTATGTATGTTACTCTCACAATAATGTTTTTATGTAGTTTTCGCTGCAGTATTTTATTAACTCTGAAGTGATAAGCTCATATTATGAGTTGATGATATTAGCTTCACATGAGCTACTATGACTATTCGATTTCAAAAAAAAAAAAAAGGTGTTTTGAGATCAGGTCGCCACAGTATACATTGTATATAC
The DNA here is from genome assembly GCA_900184695.1 of Betula pendula. Lineage (NCBI taxonomy): Eukaryota > Viridiplantae > Streptophyta > Magnoliopsida > Fagales > Betulaceae > Betula > Betula pendula. The sequence goes on along the minus strand of FXXK01001709.1, from coordinate 53,527 downwards.
ATATATCTACATATATGTATATACTAAGTATATATATATATATATATATAGACACACACACACATACACATATATATATGGCATGTCTATTAGTATTTCTGAATAAATCTTTTTTAAAAAAACCTTTTGTATGTGTGCTTTGATATAACATATAGTGACTAGTAGATCATTACATTCACTTGTTCATTTGAAACTAATTGCATTCTTACAACTTAATTTGAGTTTTGCTAAATATCAAAGGTTAACAAAAAAAAAAAAATGAAACCTTTTGACCTTGTGCAAAAGATCAATTAAAACAAAGTTAACACCAAAAGTCATTAAAATAAGAAAGTTTATACCAAGTCACAACTACTAAACAATGCTTATTGAAATCAAAATACTTTAACAAGAAATCAAGTCATAGTATAATATTCCATGTGTCTCTAATCAGTGTATTGCATAGAATATATAACGGTTCAGACCTTTACTATTGTTTTGATTTATACATCAAAGTGAGGAAATTTCTAAAGTGGAAGAACATTCATGGCTTGGAAATGTATTCAAATACTTACATTGGTGATGATGGGATTGCTTATCTATATTCTTAAAGTGCAAACTAACGATCTTACCCCTACCTCTTTTTCTCATTATGCATCGCCAATACAATATGTTCATTAATCTAAACTTGATGGAGTCAAAGAACCACTGTATACATGCTTTGTAGATTGGCAAAACTAGTGTCGGCACAATTTGCCACATGAAGAGCATTTTTTATCATTTTTGTATTGAGTTAGGTGTTGGAATTTGCCTCATTCAAGTTGGCAAAGAAGGCGAAAAGGGCTCCCATCTTTTAGAATGCTTATGTGAATGCCAAAAAGGTCCAAAATGTGCTGTTAATTTAGAGGCTAAGCTTTGTTACTCAATTTGTATTGCAAATCATGTAAGGAGCTAATATGTAGTTTATATGCAGAATTATACCAAACTTCGAGTTTGTTAAAGACTTCTTAAATATTGTCTCTAGTCTTTATCTCTCTAGCAATGCTATGCCGCATAACTATTTGAGGCGACCCAATTTCAAATAAACATATTTTAAAAAAAAAAATGAAACCGCTTCGTCACAAATGCATACATACATACAAAGACATCATTAACTCATAACATGAGCTAATCACATTAGAGTAACATAACATTACAGCGGAAACTAAAATAAACATAGTTGTGATAGTAACATGACATAAGAAGTTAACATAAACTATTAAAACAGTTTTACCAAATGTGTTATACATCAAAGAAATGCTAACAAAAAACCACATACAATATAGCTAAAATACATCAACATGTTCATAAATACAACACATTGATGTACAACAAAATTATACTAACATATGTTTATAAAAAAAATACCAATAGACGTACATCGCCCTCAAACATAGTATCCCAAATATGCAGCATATGATCATTATCCAAATCCTCAATACCGACATCAACAACATCTAAGCGATCATGGAGTTAACTACCTTTCGCCCAAGCGAAAATATGAGTCCATAAGCTCAATGAGTATAATCATCACTAAGTTTTCACACTAAGCCAATCTTCCACTTTTTACTTTAGTTTACAATAACAGCTACATTTGATTTACAAAATATCTTTCAATAAAACATAACGTAGCTGATGAAGTAAATACTGTACTTATGTATTCATTTTGAAATTTACTATTTAGTTGTGAATATATACATCTGCTCCAAAATACGCTCGGTTACACATACATCTAAATCCATCTATACATAACTTTATTCATTGTATATCCCAGCCATATAAATTTATATGTTATCCTCTCTCTTTGAATCACAGACCACATACATATAAATAAATCTAAGTTAAAATCACATGAAATCATTATATGCAAACCAACTGTAAATGTATACATATGTTTTGTCTTATTCAAACTCATATGCATACCAATACATTTAGCATGAAATTTCATAAAACATAATACAAATATATCATCAAAACATAAACGTGCAATGCATGCTTTCATGTTCATACATTTCATTTATTTATTTTCATCACTCAGGAGCATCAACTCCATCGGCTTTTCTTTGGATATCCATTGCATTGCATTACATACATACGTACATGGGAGCATCAACTCTACGATACATACATTTATTGGATCATCGACTCTACCATACATGAAGCCATCAACCCATACAGCATAAAGTCATTACAGTATGAGGGCATCAACCCAACATTGTCAGCATTTTAATTATGGGGCATCAACCCCGATACATTTAGTCTCTTATGCATTTCCTCACGTGTTCATGATCATGCTATAAAACATTTCGTTTTCCTTTCGTACATGTCCATGCAGCATTTTAAAATTATATCATAAATTTTCTCAAAATATAATTAATCAAATATAATTTAACCATATAATCAAGGCATCACAATATCATCATAGTTCTTCAACACAAAATAAGTGATCAGCTCGATCTTAACATATTCCTAACATGTTTCAAAATTTTCATATTCTATTCTTTAACTCATCATCTTGACATTTATAAGTATCAAGATCATTTATAAAACTTTGAAAACATTAAAAACATAGTATATTTTCTCAATGAATAAAATACTCACCAAGTTTAACATTTATTAAGCATTAAAAACCTTTATAAAACTCTGGAACATTAAAACATCATATTTATTCTCAGTGCGTAAAATACTCACAATATTCTACTTGATGCTTAGCCTAGTGACACCAATCACAAGTCGTAGCGACATAAAATTGCAATACAACATTGCATGTGATCATAAAACATAATCCATAACTCAAAACATACTTCTATATACCCACAAGTTCTTATAACCACATGAGCACATATTCCAACAAGACCCATAGCACACATGTGACTCAAAATATAATCTCAAAGGCTACAAAAGCTAACTTATAGAGAATCTTTAACGTTAACATGCTACAACTTCTAAGCTAACTCGACATATAAAGCTAAACTTAACATTTACCTCAAAGATATGAAGTCCCGGCTTACAAAACTTCGATCCGATGTGCAAACACTTCAAATATACAAAATTCTAACACAATATACCAATATTAAGCAACATGAATGATGTGTAGCATAATCTAGGAGGAATAATCCATAGTTTGAGAATTTACCTCAAACGAATGGTAGATTTGAAGCTCCAACACCGAGGAGCGTGATACCAGTGTTAGAAATAAAAAATAAAGCTCCAAAAGGCCACAATCTTAGGGTCTAGGTGAAACCCTAAGAGATAGAAGAGAGCAGTATCGTTGGAGATGAGAAAATTGAGAGAAATGAGCTAAAAAATCATATTCCAGCTATGTATAGCGCAGTATTGTACACTGCCATCCGGACACAAAAATGAGCCCGATCGAACACAACACTGCAAATTTTCTGAACTGTTAGCAGACGAGGATGGAACAAGAGTTACTGGAACTCACCGTTCGGACACCAATGGGATGAGCTGGATGATATTTGTTTTGTAAATTGAGCCTGAATATTTTACGAATAATGTGATTATTTGCTTTTGAATGTTTTAATGTTTCAAGATTGATGATTAATGCTTGATTTATGAAAAGATAATAAGTAAACAAGCTAGTTGGTTGTTGCCTCCAGTTGGCTAGTTGGTTGGTGCCTCCAGTGCTGAAAAAATAATAACAAGCTGGTTGGTTGTTGCCTCTAGTGAGCTGGTTGGTTGGTGCCTCCGGTGTCAAAAAACTAAATAATAAAATATTAAAGTAGTGAGCCGAAGAAGTTGGTGCTCTAAGGTAGTTACTATACATGGTTGTTGCCCTTTAAGCCGTTAAGCGCAGGTTGTTGCCAGAAAAGCCGGTGAATTATAAAGAGAACTAAATAAATAAGACTTTGCATTTCAAGGATTTACCATTGCATTGCATATAAGTTAATGAGATGCTTTCTAAAATTTAGTTGTTTTCTTACTTTAGATGTATTCACATTTACAGTTAAAGTTACACGTAGTAAAAGAAAATGCAAGGAAAAGATGATAGAGTTTTTATTATGTATTATTAAACAAATCTGCGGTGCTATTTTATCAACTATGCTTTTATATGAAAACACTTCTTTTATAAAAATCAACATAGCTGCTAAAATAATCATATGTAGAGATTTTCTAAAAAGCAGACTCATAATGAAGGATAGTGACTCTTATACTTACTGAGACTGTAGACTCACATTACCACCTATGTAATTGTGGTAACCCCACAATTGCATAGATGTTGATGAATGGCAGGATGATGAGAAGGATCCATATGCCCGTCTGAGATATTATGGATGAGGTTGTTGTGACGCCTCCATTTTGTAATTAGACTAACCTTGTTTAGTCTAGCTTTTGCTATATATAAGTTATTTTGTATTTTCTAATGTAATCATTATGTGCCACCTGTGGCACTTTTTTTTATGGCTTATATAATTATATACTTATCATATGGCAGAACAATGCAAGTATCTAATTAACTTAGACGTTCCTATATTAGCTCTTTGTGTTATGTGAGGTGCACCTTTAGAAAAAAAAAATGCTGGTATTTTTCTGTTGTATATATGTATTAAACTCTGATATTATAAGTAGTAATGTTACTGCTTATATGATATTTTTATTAAGCTGGGGCATTACAGATAATTTGCCCACATATTCACTAAAACACACTCTTTTGGTCACTTATGTGCTCTCATTTCCAAACTCAATGTGTTCTCTGTAGATGATGTCAGAATATTCAGGATATCTAGCCTTATTGGGTCGTATTATTTACTGATAGATATGTGTTTGGTGTCATTCTCCTACAAATCTTGAGCAATAAAATGAAACCAAACATTTCTCTTACTGATATCATAAGGATCTCTTGCATTATATGCAGGGACGGACCTACAGTGAGGCCCGCAAGGGACATGACCCCCTGTCTTCCAAAAAAAGTCCTACTAATATAGTTTAGTTAAATAAAAAATTATAACAAAATGGTAGGCTTGCCCCTGCCTAGACTTGATGCCCTGCACTCCTTAAACTTGCAAGTTGCAACCCTATTTACTTGATTACCTCTAGACTTCTAGTCATAAATAATAATAAAATAATACAAGCAACAAGTAAGAATAGTGAAAATAAAGTAAGAAAATACGAACAGGCTAACCACCGTCATATTTTTGGCTCTTTCTCTATTTTACAAGAATTGCAACACAGCAAGCCTCTCTCAATTTTGCAGCATAAATTCAAGTTAATTTTCAATCTCAATTCCTCTCAATTTTATTTGTGAATGAATTTTGAATTCACCATATAAGTATTCTTTATTCACATGTGATGTTTATAATCCCAAAATTTCTTCTTTGCAATGTTTGAGCATTATAGCAGTCACGAAAAATCTGTTAAGAATTGGAAATCAGTCGGGATTGAAAAAGAAAGAAAAGCAAAGAAAAAATCACACTTTTTTTTTTTTTCTCTTGTGAGTTCAGTTTCATTAGTTACGTTGGGAATGTAATTCTCCCTTGGCCTCCCTCATGTAGTGGTTTGGCTGTAATGCATTTGTTGGCTACCAAAATTCTTGATCGTAAAAAATATGCTGAAATTGATGAAAAATTCTTTTGCAATGTTTGGGCATTATGGTGCTTGTGATAAAAATGGGACGAGTAACTATAATTTAGGATGAATAATTGGTATAATGTAGGATGAGTTATTATTATCCTTTTCGTAAGGGTCCACTCAACCATCCCAATCCCAGTAATGCTAGAAGTTCTCTCATGTTTTCCTTGTATTTCTCTAAAATTAATTTAACTTTAAAATTACAATTGGATTTGTGATAAATCACTATTAAATTTTAATTCAATAATAATTTTAAAAGCCACATCATTTTTAGACAGACACAAAAGAGACATGAGAAACATTTAGCATTACTCTACCAACCCCATCCAACTTAAAAAATGGGCATGTTCAATGCTATGCGAGGGATGGTAGCTTTATAGAGTAGGATTTAAAAACATTGAATGGATATTAGTTTTTTTTATATATATATATTAATTTAATCTTCAATGATATATTTTTTATCCATACTTTGACACCTCTATTTTAATATACTTCTCATTTATGTTTTCACTTCATCTAATAAGAATTCTTGATTTCATCCCTGATAATATGCATGCACTAATATATGACCATATTAGACTATGATATTTTACCTTATTTGTATATTATTCATCTATTTGTCATATTGTACTTTCCTTATTTTCTTTGTATCATTCATTATACCAACGGGCTTATCACCATACTATAAATAAGCTTGGTCACTATTTTTTTTTTTTCTATCACTGAAAAATACAAACTCGTTTGTATATTTTCGCTTTCTTTCTTTACAATTCAAATGGGACTACGCACTCATCATAAAGTTAGATTTAGATATAATACCTTTCCATTTTGGAAATAATTAACAAATATATATAAGACTACAAAAACATCAATAAACGTAAGGATAGAGGGAGAACTCAAGTTCTTCTGAAGTTTAAAAGGAGTGTGCGCAGCGAGAAGCAACTTGGAGATTGTTGGATTTTTTAAAAGGAGTAATCCCTTCCCCTTGGCTTTGTGTAGGAGACTTTAACGAAATCACGGATCAATCAGAAAAAGTGGGGGGTATTCCTCGCAGTGAACGACAGATGCAATCCTTCAGAGACATTTTGGAGGTGTGCCGTTTGGGTGATCTTGGCTTTAGGGGGTCTAAGTATACCTGGACAAATTGTAGAGAGGCAGGAGAGTTCATAAAGGAAAGGTTAGACCGAGCTACTACCAATTTAGGGTGGTGTGCTTTGTTCCCAGACGTGGATGTATCTATTTTAGCGGCTAGATGCTCGGATCATAAGCCGCTTTTAGTTACTTTCTCAAATTCACGGGCACGACGTCGACGGCATCGGCCTTTCCGGTACGAAGCCAATTGGGATTTAGAGGCTGATTGTGACGAAGTTGTAAGACTGCATGGGTGGGTATGACTTCTGGTACTCACGCCATACAGGAAGCCCAACTAAAGCTAAGAAATTGCAGGGATGCATTGACCTCTTGGAGCTTAACGTAGAATTACGGGTAAAGCTGTTAAGGAGAAAACACTACAATTAGAGCATCTGCAACGTGATGAGCGACCAACAGATAGGGATCAGATTATTCAATTACAAAGGGAGCTTGAACACTTTCTTGAAGCAGATGATCTCCGATGGAAGCAACGTGCAAAGCGCAATTGGTTCAGACAGGGAGACCGTAACACAAAATTCTTCCATGCCTGGGCTAATCACCGTAGAAGAAAAAATCATATCACAAGTATCAGGGATGAAGACAGGACCTTGTGGACAAAGGAAGAGGACATTGACCAGGCTTTTATTCGATACTTTCAGACCCTCTACACGTCAAGGTCACCCACTGGTCTAAAAGAAAGCTCAGAGCATGTTCAATGTTGTGTGTCTGATGACATGAATGCACAATTGATACGACCTTTTACTGGCAAAGAAGTTGATTCTGCTCTGGCACAAATGCACCCTCTGAAGTCACCAGGCCCAGACGGATTCTCTGCATGTTTCTACCAACGCCATTGGGGTACAGTGGGCGGCAGAGTTAGAGCGGCAGTGCTAAGCTTCCTTAACTCAGGTAATTTTGATGAAGCCCTCAACACCACTTTTATTGCACTTTTCCCCAAGGCACCACCATCTACCAAAGTGATTGAATTTAGGCCAATAAGTCTCTGCAATGTTATTTACAAGCTTATAGCCAAGGTCTTAGCTAACCGTTTGAAGCTTGTTTTACTTACACTTATCTCTTGCTACCAAAGTGCATTCATTCCTGGATGTCTTATCTCGGATAATATTTTGGTGGCATATGAGGCATTACATACTATGGATACAAGGCTTAAAGGCAAGAAGGGCTACATGGCAATCAAGCTCGATATGAGCAAAGCATACGATCGAGTTGAATGGGTCTATCTTGAATCCATTATGAGAAAAATGGGATTTGCGGAGCAATGGCTTTCCCTTATTATGTCTTGTGTGCGATCTGTGCGTTATTCGGTCCTTATCAACGGCTCCCCACAAGGGCAAATTATTCCCAGCAGAGGACTCCGTCAGGGGGATCCATTATCACCCTATCTCTTCCTTATGTGTACGGAGGGCTTAAGTTCTCTCATCTCAGCTACTAAGCGCCAAGGACGTATCACAGGTCTGCCCATAGCTAAAGGGGGTTCCAAAATTAGCCACCTTTTTTTTGTAGATGATAGTTTGCTCTTTTGTAGAGCAAATTTTCCGGAATGGTGCGCTATTCATGACCTTCTAGCGATGTATGAAAGTGCTTCGGGTCAGAAGATTAATTGGACTAAAACATCTATTTTCTTTAGTAGAAATACTAGAGAGGAATTCAAATCACATATACTGTCTATTCCAGGGATCCGAGCAGCTCATGGATATGATCAGTACCTGGGTCTTCCAGCCATGGTGGGTAGAGCTAAAAAACGTACTTTTGATGGGATTAAAGGGCGAGTTCGAGCACGTCTGAGTGGGTGGAAGGAGAAATTCCTTTCCCAATCAGGTAAAGAAATCCTATTAAAGGCTGTTGTTCAGGCTCTTCCAACTTATGCTATGAGTGTTTTTTATCTTCCCTTGTCCTTGTGCCGCGAGCTAAATGTCATGATGAGTAAATTTTACTGGGGACATAAGGAAAATGTTTCTAAGATCAGTTGGATGAGTTGGAATCGTATGGGAATGTCCAAAAAGAATGGTGGATTGGGTTTTCGGGATCTTGAATGTTTCAATCTCGCATTGCTAGCCAAATAAGGATGGAGGTTCATTCATCACAAGGAATCTTTGGTCGCAAAAATTATGAAAGAAAAGTATTTTCCCCAGTTAGAATTTTTGGAAGCTACTCTGGGAGCACGCCCTTCTTATGCATGGCGAAGCATTTTAAAATCACAAAATCTTCTCAAAGAGGGGCTGGTTTGGCGTGTAGGAAATGGTACCTCTATTCGGATTTGGCATGATCGGTGGCTTCCCTGTCCCCTTTCCTATAAGGTTCAGTCCCCGGTTCATAATCTGCACTCAGAGGCTCGGGTCTGTGACCTTATTGACAATGAAAACCGTTGGTGGAATATTCCTCTTATTCATGAGGTGTTTAACCCTGAAGAAGCTGCCAAAATTTGCAGTTTGGCTTTGAGCCCAGAGGGTAGGCAAGACCGGTTGGTGTGGAATGGAAATCCTAAAGGGATTTTTACAGTCAAGAGTGCTTACCATATGGGCAAGGCACGTCTAATGCGGGATCAAGGGGAGAGCTCTAATTCAGCCCGGTTTACAAGGGTCTAGCAGCGAATTTGGAAGCTCAATGTTCTTGAAGTGGTGAAGAATTTCATCTAGCGAGTCTGCTCCAACATTTTGCCAACCAAGGTAAATTTGTACAAGAAACACATCACTAAGGATGACTTATGCCCAATATGTATACTCTAACTCTTTTCTCTCTTGAGGGATTTAGCATGGGTGTATACTAAGTTGTTCCTCAAGACAGCATAAATCTATGGAGATCGACAAACACACTAAGACCTAGAACTTGGTGTATATTCCGGTTTTTCATGTTGATTACCCCAAGAACCCGCAATTGGTTCTTTTGTCACTCTACTAGGCCCAGGACTCGGTCATCCAAATTGACCTAGATAACACTCTACACATGTTATATGCATAAGATGATCAAACCCATACATAACCCATATGAAGAACGAACAAAAACCCGAGATAAATCAATTAAGCATCAAAACAAGAATTGTAACAAGACAAATTGAAACCTTAAAGAGACATGATTAGGGCTTCAATCAAGCCCTAACTAAAGTATTAGCTACACATAATTTGGATGAAAATCATCCCCATAAGAAAATAACAAAGAAAAACCAAAAAGAAATAAAAAACTAAGAAAAACTCTTCTTTGAAGCCTTTGATTATTCTCCTCAAGCTTGTATATTTGTTTTGGAGGACTTAGGGGAGTATTTATAGAGTTTAGGAGCAACCCTAATCAATTTCGTGCACCCTAGGAAGTCCAAGATTGAGTTGGGGTCGGANATCAGTTGGATGAGTTGGAATCGTATGGGAATGTCCAAAAAGAATGGTGGATTGGGTTTTCGGGATCTTGAATGTTTCAATCTCGCATTGCTAGCCAAATAAGGATGGAGGTTCATTCATCACAAGGAATCTTTGGTCGCAAAAATTATGAAAGAAAAGTATTTTCCCCAGTCAGAATTTTTGGAAGCTACTCTGGGAGCACGCCCTTCTTATGCATGGCGAAGCATTTTAAAATCACAACATCTTCTCAAAGAGGGGCTGGTTTGGCGTGTAGGAAATGGTACCTCTATTCGGATTTGGCATGATCGGTGGCTTCCCTGTCCCCTTTCCTATAAGGTTCAGTCCCCGGTTCATAATCTGCACTCAGAGGCTCGGGTTTGTGACCTTATTGACAATGAAAACTGTTGGTGGAATATTCCTCTTATTCATGAGGTGTTTAACCCTGAAGAAGCTGCCAAAATTTGTAGTTTGGCTTTGAGCCTAGAGGGTTGGCAAGACCAGTTGGTGTGGAATGGAAATCCTAAGGGGATTTTTACAGTCAAGAGTGCTTACCATATGGGCAAGGCACGTCTAATGCGGGATCAAGGGGAGAGCTCTAATTCAGCCCGGTTTACAAGGGTCTAGCAGCGAATTTGGAAGCTCAATGTTCCTGAAGTGGTGAAGAATTTCATCTAGCGAGTCTGCTCCAACATTTTGCCAACCAAGGTAAATTTGTACAAGAAACACATCACTAAGGATGACTTATGCCCGATATGTGGTCTTCTCCCTGAAACTGTCGAACACATCCTTCGGAGTTGTCAGTCAGCTGTAGCAGTCTGGATGGAGTGTAAAGCAAAAATCCAGAAATTATCTATTCTGGCTATTGATGGATTTCATCTATTTGAGAGTTTAGAGGAAGTGTTGGAAGATGCTGACCTGGAGCTTGTATTGGTTATTGCACGAGGTATATGGTTGAGACGCAACTCAGTTATTTTCGGTGGCAACTTCTTATCCCTTGCACAACTCCACGCACAAGGACTTTCGACTATGGAGGCTTTTATTTCTGCTATCTCGGATCCACTAGCAGATAGGGGCAGAATCTCTTCCCAGCAGCAACTATTGTGGAAGAAACCAAAAGCAGGAATGCTGAAGGCAAATTGGGATGCGGCCATTGACCTTCACTCCAAACGGATGGGTGTGGGCGTCATTCTTTGGGATGTAAATGGTGGTGTTCAAGCAGCTTGGTGTTGTTCAGTTCCGTTCATAACTCATCCATCAACTGCTGAGGCTTTGGCTTTGTGGAAAGCGATGGTTTTTTGTCTGGAATTGGGCTATCAACGTCTACATCTGGAGGAAGATGCAATGGAAATTGTCAAGGCTATCCAAATACCATATTCTAGTTGGAGCTGCTAAGGGCAAATAATTGATGACATTCGTTCTAAACTTAGACAGTGCCAAGCATGGCGAATTTCTCATGTCCATAGGGAAGCTAATGTAGCCGCTCATAAGTTGGCGAAAGCTGCTATTTTTCAGTCTTTAGACTGTGTTTGGAGGGATTCTTGCCCTGACTTTATTCACTCAACTGTATTTGCTGAGCAAGCTTCTCACTGATTATATATTGAAACAATTCACTTTAAAAAAAAAAGTTCTTCTGAAGTTCTCTAAAAACTTATATGCTTTAAAAATTAGGGTTAAACACTTTTTTGGTACCTGTGGTTTACCCGATTATCNGGTTTTTTGTCTGGAATTGGGCTATCAACGTCTACATCTGGAGGAAGATGCAATGGAAATTGTCAAGGCTATCCAAATACCATATTCTAGTTGGAGCTGCTAAGGGCAAATAATTGATGACATTCGTTCTAAACTTAGACAGTGCCAAGCATGGCGAATTTCTCATGTCCATAGGGAAGCTAATGTAGCCGCTCATAAGTTGGCGAAAGCTGCTATTTTTCAGTCTTTAGACTGTGTTTGGAGGGATTCTTGCCCTGACTTTATTCACTCAACTGTATTTGCTGAGCAAGCTTCTCACTGATTATATATTGAAACAATTCACTTTCAAAAAAAAAGTTCTTCTGAAGTTCTCTAAAAACTTATATGCTTTAAAAATTATTATTAAACTTGTGATAATTGATTATTGAATTTTTGTTTAATGGTAATTTTAAAAGTCATATCACTTTTAAAATGACTCAAAGAAAACTTTGGTCCTCCCTTTAACATTACTCATAATACAGTAGAGCCCATTGGAGCCGTGTCCTTGTTTTTAGAACCTCAGTAGTGTTTGTTGTTCAAAGCTACCCAAGCAATCTTCTATGCTGGGATTTATCTAAGCGCTGGGGTTGTAGTTAAATTTCATTGATATTAATACTAATACTTCGATTAAGAGTGGTAATTGGCATTCGCGTATCAGGTTTTAATTCACGAGATATATATATAAGATTATATAAGTCAACTCTAACCTAACTCATTTAATCCTAACTCGTTAATTTAATATTGAATTTGTATCTCAGTTCATAGTTTGTGTGAATGTATGAGTATAAGACTATATAGGTCAACCCTCTAACTCAATTATTTTATTAAACGAATCAAACTCATCAATCAATTAATACATTAATTTTATATTGGATTCATGTATAATTGGTGAATTGCGTCTAAAATTGTCTTAACTTAATTTAAACATGTGTTAAGACTTTAGAGTTTCTACTGGTCCCACAAACGTGCAATTGCAATGGTTCAAATCAAGCAGTGGGTACCTGAAATGGGAGTAACGTAGGAGCCACGTGGCACCAATTAAAACCTCTACAACCTTATCCCAGATCAAAAAATCCAATCTTCCCATCATCCACTTCCGCAATCCCAATATCCAAAACCAGCCATTTTCATTCACATATCACAAATCGACATCTAACCCATTTCCTAGCTATAGTACTCCTAATTCACTAAAGGATTTGAAAGAAAGAGTGAGTGAGGAAAAATGGCCTCCACAGCATGTTTCTTGCACCATGCACTCACCACAGCAGCCACTAGATCCTCGTCACAGCGCCAGGTGGCCAACATCAAGACCACCCAACTAGTCTGCCGGGCACAGAAGCAGGAAGTCCATGAAGATGGCGGCAACGCTGTCTCTCGCCGCTTGGCTCTGACGGTGCTCATTGGTGCTGCAGCCATTGGCTCCAAGGTTTCACCTGCGGATGCAGCCTACGGTGAAGCTGGTAATTATTATTTGCTTTCTTTAATAATCTATGTTTTCTGTGCACCCATGAAAGCTCATTAAAATGCTAGGCTAATATTTTTTTTTAATCATTTAATTTATGTTTTAATTAATTTTTTATAATAATTAAAGTTTAACAAGTAAAATATTAGTTGAAATGTGAAGTAGACAACGAAGACACTATTATAAATTTTGAATCTAACTTTATAATTTATCCTATTTTAATTGAGTACTTCATTTATTAAAATAAAGTTTAATTTCAAACGTAAAGTAAAAAGATTATTAAAATATTAATTAAATTATTAAATTTATTATTTTTTATTAGCTCAAGATTTTAGGATCAATGATATGCAGGGATTTAGGACAGATAACATGTTCCTAATATAATACTTTAATTATTTGAACTATTCATTTTTTGAAGAATGAATGAAAAATTGATTAAGTCATGTGTATGCAACAAGTAATTAAGTTGGGGGGTTAATTGCAGCGAATGTATTCGGGAAGCCAAAGAGCAACACAGACTTCTTGCCATACAATGGAGAGGGATTCAAGCTGTCGATCCCCGCAAAGTGGAACCCGAGCAAAGAGAGAGAATTCCCAGGACAGGTTCTTAGGTATGAGGACAACTTCGATTCTAACAGCAACGTCTCTGTCGTAATCATCCCAACTGATAAGAAATCCATCACTGATTATGGTTCACCTGAGGATTTCCTCTCCCAGGTAATATCTAAACTTTTGTTTCTAATTTTTTGTTTCTTTCTTTCTTCAAATATATATAATATAAGCAATTCAATTATCATGCAAGTAACATATGTACGTGGCAATAAATGTTGCCTAACAAATTAATAAGCTTTTATCTGGAAATTTGTAGGTGGACTTTTTGCTCGGGAAACAAGCCTACTTTGGCAAAACTGCTTCTGAGGTACTGCCCTTCCATTTTTCAGATTGATGATTGGAATCTTCCTCTTTTCTAGGTTGTTTTTCTGACAAAGGGTCACGATCCCGCAAGGTTGAGCTCACCCAAAATCCTGTCCTCACTTCGGTTTGTAAGCTTTATAAGCTGCAATTCGCCTATATGAAGCCGGGATTGTTAGTAAAACATTATTTATTTCAAAAGTTTAAGTTTATAGGAATGGATGAATTTAATAATTTAATTTAGAAAAAACTTAACTTAATCCCCTTTAACTTCTATCACATTTGTAATTACCCCCTAAACTTTAAAAATATTCGAGCTTAAATCTTTGAAAAAATTTCATATATTCTTTTTTTTAAAAATGTATTTTGAGAATTTTTATAGGATTTAACAGAAAATTCTAACGGAATTGTGAAATAGAAAAGGATTGAAAGAACGCCAAAAACATGTCCTTAGTTTGGTTTGTAGGTTGCGACTCGCCTGCACGAAGCTAGGATCACTAGTAATCGTAGGTATATGTTAAATCACCGCCATTTATTTCAAAAACTTAAGCAGATAAGAATGGATGAATTTAATCATATAATTTACATTCTATATATAAATATGTATATATATATAGCCTGCCCATTTAGAGATGATCTTCCCCAAGTAACCTTTTTTTGGTCCTACACATAATCCATACACTAGATATATGAAAGTAAAGAAAGCCTTGTAAGATAGAAAAGGGTATAGCTGTATATGTATCCTAACGAAATGTATGTGAAATGGAATTGGTCAGGGTGGGTTTGACAACGACGCTGTGGCAACGGCAAACATATTGGAGACTTCAACGCCTGTGGTAGGTGGGAAACAGTATTACTCCGTGAGTGTGCTGACAAGGACTGCTGATGGAGATGAAGGTGGTAAGCACCAACTGATTACAGCCACTGTTAAAGATGGCAAGCTTTATATTTGCAAAGCCCAAGCCGGAGACAAGAGGTGGTTTAAGGGAGCAAGAAAGTTTGTGGAGAGCACTGCTGGTTCTTTCAGTGTTGCCTAATTAAGAACTTAATGTATGAGGGTTTGTATATGTATATCACCTTAAGATTAATTATGATGTTTGTTTTGAGTTGTCTAGCCTTTTTTTTTCCAAAGATTCAGAGCTGGTTATTTGAGGGAGTTGGTTGGAGAAAGCTTGTGGATATATTTGAATATTTGACTGCAGATAAGAACCCTCTTTTAATGAGTTTCAAACCCTCTGTCTCTCTCTCTCTCTCTTTCTCTCTCTCTACCATTTTATTTATTTCAACCATAAACCTCTTTGATTGTGTTGAGTCTACACGTGTAAGAGTAGAAAAGTTCATGGTACGAGCACAAACAAGAGTCCTTAAAGTAGGGACAAAGGTACATGGAGCGAAAAAACTCCCATAGCTGACAAGTGATCTTGAAGAGGGCCCATACAATTAAAAAAAAAGGTTTTGTTTGAAGGTAAGTGTAGCAATGTGCTGATGGATTCACACGTTAAAGGAAGATTGTTGAGTATATACGTATGAGTGTAGAAAGGTTTAAATTCCACATTAAAAATGTGATAAGTATGAGTGATTAATATACTACAGTTAGCTTTTAAATTTCAATATGTTAGAAAGATTGATACCTTAGAAAGTCTTTTAGTGAGTCCACAATATAACATGTTAAACACTACTTCATTAAAATATTTGATCAAACACGTTGTATGTAACGGAGACTCCTACCCTAAGTGGAGTATTATCAATATATCCTTTTCCATTTATACATTCAACCACAAACCATTATCTACATTAGTAGATTCCTATTAGTGTTCCTCAGCCAAATTAAAATTGTGATAATCATAGGCCTCCTGAACCCCCACAAAAGCAGTGATATATAGAGTTATTTCTCTAAGAGCATTCTTAATGGCCTCAACAAAATAGCATTTTGGTTATTTTGTTGAGTAAATTTAACCAAATGTGCAAAAATCATCCTCTAGCGGACTTAGTATTTTAACCCCAAAAATCTGATGAATGTACAGTATTTATCAAGTTTGATGAGTACTATACACTCATTAAACCCTTTAAAAATTATATTTTCTCTCTCCTATGGTTTTTTTCTTTTTCTTTTTTCCTTCCAATTTTCTTCTCCACGCATAGTTCTCTCGCTCCCTCTTTTCTTTTTCTTCTTCCTTCCTTAGCACTTTCCTCAACACCTTGAGGAGGAGCTCGCTCTTCATCTTGCAAAGCTTAGGGATTGCTGTTTCCGGTGCTTTTGCAAAGCCCGGAGGAATTGAGACTAGTCGTCGAACTCTTCGTCCAAGACTGTGATCGATATGGTGTGATGGTGGAGCATGGAAGACAACAATGGCGATGGCGGTAGACAACGGTCATGGAGGTCTTTGTAAATAGATTTTTTTTTTGGTAATTGTTGAAAGGGATTGTTTGTTTGGCCGAGTCTTTATTTGTTTCTCTTTTGTTATATACAAATCTTTATGGATATTTTATGATTAGGTTCTGGTGATTCGGTGGCTTGGTTTCAGAACTTGGGAGTAGAATTTGATTGGAATTTTGAGGGTTTTGTTAATATTTAAATGGAATAGTGATAGTTGATAGTTAATTTGCTGCGGCTGTTAGGAGTGCTTTAAAAAATTGATGGTTAAAATACTGAAAAGTAGTTTTTCACTTAAATTGACTAGTATGACTAGTAAAATCTGTTAAGATAACTAGAAATGCTCTAAAATGAATGAAAACTGAGTTCAGCTATTTCTAAACAAGAACTGGACTAATTTCAGTTAGGTCTGGATATGAAGTGTTAAGTACCGGCTTTGGTTGTCATGTTGCTCACGTAGCAATAACAGATCTTCTGCAAAGATTGCTACTTCTACTGTTAGATCTAATTAATCCTTGTTTTTTTTTTAATCAAGTATTGTAGCATTTCTCCAGCTTGATGGGCTTGAGCTGAAGATGGGGAGGTGTTGGATGGGCTGAGAGTCAAACTTTGAGGCTTTCCAAGTGGTGGAGGATGGGCCGAAGGTGAAGGGTGGAAATGGGCTAGGATTCAGCAGGGGCTATCCTTCTATTGAACTCTTCAGTTTTATTGAACTCTTCTATCGGAAAAGCCAACATATCTTAAGATCCATAGAAAAATCTAGGAATGTAATTGGTCTCCTGGATGGCTTGTACCACCTGTTACTCTTCAAGCTAGTCTACTAAATTTCTATTTCAAATTTGGCTTCTTATTTACATCTATATCTACTCTTGATCCTATATTAGTTTATAAGATCAATATAGAACTTAACTTACTTTATCTAATCTTAATTCTATAGAACTTAACTTACTTTCTACATAATTTTGGTTTCTACCAAAAAATAAAAAAAAAAAACAAAATATATCTAGTTCTTTAAACCATGAACATACTATATCGCTAATAGAGAAATATTTGTTTTCATTATCTCATACATCTCTTAACCATCTCTGCACAAAATATGTAGGTCATATAGATTTAACAGTGAATCTGAAAAACAGATGGACAAGAGATCTATAAGATAATAATACCAAACACATGTCATCGCCTATATTATTTAGAACAGAACTGGTATTACTTGGACTATTTTCAGACCCTTTGTCAACATGAAAAGTATGTCTATGTTCATCATTATCCTGTCCTACCAACTCACTAATACAATCCATTTTATCTAAATCAGTTCCTTCCATGTTACACCGCTGCTGCTAACCTAAGAGCCTCTCCTACCTTATTTCTAGTGCCTAGAATTGTTCTCTAAACACCTTCGAATACTGATATGGTACTGTTGGCATTAGATTAAAGGTTAATTCAATATTAAAGCTAAATGATTTCTTTTTTTTTTTTTTTTTTTTTTTTGTGAGTACATTGATAAAACTAAAGAAGCCTAAGACAAAGTAAAATAAGAACAGGATGGAGAGACCTTCCCTTTTACAATAGAGGAATAAAGAGAGATGTGAATGTGGCCAGAAAAATATCTAGTTGCGGTCCAATGTGCCACAAAGTGAGTACAGAAATTTTGCACTTTTATTGCTTTTCCGAGTTTCCAAAGGAGACCAATCGTGATGGAATCAATAATGTTACAAATAAGAGGAGAGAGACGCTAGTCTTGAGCTATATCTAGTTGAATCATAGCAGAGACCACCATCTGGTAGTCACCTTCTATGATGACTTTGTTTAATTTTAAAAAGGAAGAAAGAGAAATTGTCAGACAAGCAGCAATAGCTTCACCAAAATTTGGACTGCAAGGAGGATTGATCTTAGCCATCATTTGAATAATATGGTCACGGTGATTTCGACAGACTGTAGCTTGAGCTGAATATGAAGTCCAGATTTCTATATCAAAGTTGATCTTAAACCAAGAGACTGGAGGAGTTATCAATTTCTCAGCTGGGATAGATTTTTGAGTCCAAGCTGCAATGTGCTTAGAAGTAATCTTATTGATGTTTTCCGAGATGAACAGAGCATCAAAGAAAAATCCTTCATGGTGAGCTTTGTTCCTATAGAAACCATAGAAGATCACAAAGTACTACAGCAAAAATTTGAAATTTATGGAGATATGTACTTTGGATGCCAAGGGAATAACCTGGAGATATTATTAATTTGACCCAATCCATTATATTGGGGAAGTTGAAAGTCATTGAGTCTAACGGCCAAAGGGAGTTTCTCCATACCACTCGAGCAATATCACACTTGAAGAACAAATGCGTAAGGAATCTTCAACAACTTGACAAAGAGGGCAAAACTTGAAATTGGAGAAAGAAGGAAAGCCCCTTAGTCTGTTACTGGTAGGTAAATGTTCCAAGCAATTTTTCAGGGAAATAGCTTTAATCTATAATTTAACTGTAATTTCCATAGATCCTTCCAAACAGATGATTGTTGGGAAGCTAACTCGGGAAGATTAGTTTTGATGATAAATAGATAAGTTGAGTTAGTGGTAAATTTACCCGAGGTAGAAGGCGTCCAAATATAGGTAGGATTTGGGTTATCAAGAATTTTAAGAGCCAAAATTGCTTTAGCAAAAGTCTCATCAAATAGGGAACAAATAAGAGAGGATTTCCACTGCAATGAATCTGGCTGGATTAGATCAGAAATAAGAAGAGACGGCACATAATGATTATCCGGATATCTTGGGATGGGTTTAAAAAAAGGAAAGGTGGGGATCTAAGAAGTAGTCCAAATTGGGTAATTGGAAAATTTTGAAACTTGGAGACATGCATTATTGGAAAGTAAAGGCTTACTTTGTAGAATACCCTTCCAAATCCTAGAGGCATTAATACGAGTAGAAGTAGAGAAGAAATCTCCAAACTTGATATATTTGGTACGAAATTGTTGTACCCAGAGATTGTCTTGATTTGAGAGAAACTTCCAACCAAGTTTAGCAATCAGGGTTGAATGCATAGCTTTCATCTCACGAAAACCTAGACCACCTTGTGATCTTGGGAAACATACAAAAGACCAAGATTTAAGAGATAGATTGCGTGCTTTATCCTTTGGAAGGCCCCACCAAAAGTCTTTAAACAGTTTATCCAAATTATTGCAAATGATCTCAGGGAGAAGTATTGTGCTCATGGTATATGCTGGGATAGTAGAGGCAGTAGCTTTGATCAGAACTATCCTACCAACTTGAGAGAGAATTTTAGCCTTCCATCCATTGATTTTCTTCATAACTTTATCCACTATTGGTTGCAAAGCTTCTTTTTTAGATTTACCAATAATAAGAGGAAGTCCCAAGTAATATGGAACTAAAGAAGTAGGCTTGTAAGGAATAATACCTCTGATACTAAGAATCGATGAAGCATATGTATTCTTGCTAAAAAGAATGGTAAATTTAGAGACATTCACTGCTTGCCCCGACCATCTGCAATAATCTACCAAACATTCCTTGATAACGGATGCTTTAATTGAGGTAGCTTTTGCAAAAATAATAAGATCATCTGCAAACAGAAGATGTGTAATTGGAGGATTATTCCTAGATATAGAGATGCCCTTCAGAAGCCCCAATGATTCTTGTTTAAGAAAAATTCTAAATAACACTTCATTTCCGAGAATGAACAAAAAAGGGGATAAAAGATCATCCTACCGAAGGCCTCTCTTGGGAGCAAAATGTCCAAAGGGGCTACCATTTATCAATATGCTAAAGGATGGAGAAGTGATACAATTCATGATCCAATTTATCCATATAGGGTTAAACCCTAATTTATGCATAATAGAGAATAAGAAAGATCATTCCATGCGATCAAAAGTTTTTCCCATATCAATTTTGACAGCCATAAGACCATCCCTTCCTTTTTTATTCTTTAAAATATGAAGTAATTCATGAGCCAGGATCGAATTATCTTGGATGTTTCTTGTTGGGACAAAAGTAGATTGATATGGTGAGATAATTTGATGGAGATGGAGCTTGAACCTATTGGCAAGACATTTAGAGATGATCTTATAGATGATGTTGCAAAGACTAATAGGCCAGAAATGGTTCACTAATTGGGCAGCACTTTGTTTTGGGACCAGAATAATGAATGTGTGATTTTGTTCCTTTAGGAGGTGGTTTCTTTTGAAAAAATCTCAAATACTCCCTAATACTAAATCCTTGACCATAGACCAGTATTTTTTGTAGAAAAGAGCTGTGAATCAATCCGGTCCAGGAGCTTTAGTAGATCCAATACTCGAAAGAGCATCAAAAATTTCCATTCAAAGGGAATAGCACACAGAGAGAGATTATCATATGGGGAGATACAACTATCAAATAAATTCAGGAGATCATCATCAATGATAGGCTAAGATGTTGAGAATAAGGAGGAGAAATGTGATGTGAAGCAACCCCCAATAAAAGCTCTGTCAGAAATCCATGCACCCGATGATGTTTTCAAAAAATCTATAGAGTTACGTCTTCTCCTAATCAGAGTTAAAGCATGAAAAAATTTAATATTAAGATCTTTGCATGTAAGCCAAGTCTCACAAGATTTATTTTTCCATAATAAGGCTTCTTCGAGAAGGAGATCATTGATTTCCACTTTGAGAGAAAGTTCCAATTGGTAATGGAGATCCGAACTAGGTAGTTGTTGAACATGATCAAGTTGACTAGTAAGAAGAGAAATCAGAGATTGGATATGACCAAAGTGATTCTTATTCCATGATTTAAGAGCACCTTGGTGTTTTTCAATGTCTTGGACAGAATGAAAGTTGGATTGCCAAACACATGAGGAATCCAAGTAGAAGAGATGATATCTTGACATGATGGGTGGACTGACCAAAACTCTTCAAATCTAAAGGGCTTAGGTAGGAAGACAGAGGTGTAACAGTGTCAAGGATTATGCAATTGTGATCAGAGGAGTAGGATGGAAGGTGTAAAATGGAAGAAGAGGGGAAAAAGCGTAATCCAATCTGTATTAGCGAAACCTTTATCTAATCTCTCCTTAATAAGCATGTCTCCTTCTCTATTATTTTGACCAGGTAAATGGATTGCCCATAGAACCTAAATCAACCAATCCTTGATGATTAATAAAAGTCCTAAAGGGTCATGAAAAGAACAAGCAAAGGGATGGCATCTAGTTTTCTCAGATTGATCCAGAATTTTATTAAAATCTCCAATACACAATCAGGAACGGCAAATTTATCACCAACAGCAGAAATAGAGTCTAAAAAACAGCTATCAAATTTTCTATAAGGAGGCCCATAGAGACAAAATAAAATCCAAGGGGTATGAGGGATCAGAGTAGCACCAAGCACTTATTATATTCACATTAGCTAAGAAGCATTCAAGTTCCACTCCATGGCGCCAAGCTAACAAAAGTGTACCCTTAGAACCACATGGAGGAACATGCGCCATCAAAAAGAAACTCAAATTGTTTAAAATATTACAGGCAACAGTAGGATCAATTTTGGTTTCTATAAGGAACACAATATCAAAAGAAAGCTTCCTAACCTTGACCTTTAGGCTGTAAATTGAAAAGGCACCAGTTAACCCTTTGCAATTTCAGGATAATATTTTCATTGATGGGGAGGTGGCCTTTGTTGGCCTACCTTTTCCATGGTAGAATCTAGGATGCAAGTAGTTGAAAAATAATCATCATGATCAGCAGGGATAAATAAAGACCGTCATGTGGGAGCTCTGGAGAATCTGCAAGAAAGAACTAGAGGAGTAGCCATAAGAGCTTGAGTAGAAGTGACCTCCTGTAGGGGCAGCCCAAAAAAGCTATGCTTCTTTCGTAGTGCACCATACAAGGCCAGCGGAGGAGATGATGTCAACACTGGAGAGGCAGATTCATTTGTTCCAGAGGGGAGAAGCTCAACATTAAGATCAATGGTAGAGCCCGAGGGAGGCATTGAGTGCTTTAGTGCATTCAAAGAATCAACTGTCATTGACATTTGAGAGGAAGGGCCATGATCTAGATGCTTCAATTTTCTTTGGTTAAGCATTAAAGCTAGGGGATCATCATCCTCAAACAAAAAACTACCCTTTTCTTACACTTGAAGTCAGACTGGATATCAGGGGATGGAGGAGGTGACGATGTAGGTGGAAGCAGGGAAGAGAGGGTGGGTAAGAGCGGAGAAGAGGGTTGGGCAGCTGAGGGCTTGCGGGAGTATGGGTAAAACCGGGTAAGAGGTGGGGCTTGATAGGTCTTCTTCCTTGGGCTTTGGGCTTGGGTTTTTTATAGGGAAAAGTTGGGATAATGGGCTGGATGGGTATGATAAGAGAGAGGTGGGCTGATCTGAACGGTTGGGGAGGATTTAGAGCGGGCCAAGCTAATGGATTAGCCCATTTGGATATAAATTCCATAAAGTGGGCCGAATGAGAGAAAATGGGGAGACCCAATTATGAGAATTTTTGTGGGTTAATAGTTTCCAAAAGGTTAAGGGGGGCAGATTTGTCATTATCAAGGTGATAAGGATAAGCAGTAGCTGGAACATTTAATGAAGGAGATTTTTTAGTAATCAAGGGGGATTTACCTTTCTCCGCTGAGGTAAGTTTTGTCATCTTCTTAGGAAAAGGACCACTCGCACTTGAAGCCACATTGGGTGAAGAACCACTGATCCTCAATTGGGGAGCAAGTCTCGCTACCTATCCTTCATCTAGCGGCTCCATGTAATTGTATTGGAAGGACGGCGAAAGAGAGACCATTGAGTTAGGCTGAGCAAACCGAGATACCATATGAAGGTGAGTCGACTTACCGCCATGGGAACTCGTTGACGACACACTAGGATGAACTAGAGATACATTCCCAGAAGACCTAGATGCAAAAATGTTCGATTGAACCACTGGAATAACTCTCGAATAAGAAAGAGAAGTGGCTGTGAGGGAAAAACCATAGTTTGCTAGAGGGGCCATCGGAGGAGCATGACAATTGAATTTTTTATGTCCAATGAGCCCACATAGTGTGCAATAGTCGGCCAACCTCTCATATTTAAAATTGACCCAAAGAGGATCTTTTGCTTGACGAGAAATAAAGAAACCTGGCACCAATGGATGATTGGTGTTAATCTCCACTTTAAGTCGCAGATGTTGCCTACAGATGAGCTCGGGAGTATCACGGTTTTCCACCTCCAAAAGTGTACCCAGGGCTTTTCCGATACGAATGGCATTCTTGAGCATCATGTTCTACATAAGAAGACCATGGACTTGAATCCAGAAAGAGTAGAGATAGAGGTCCACTTCGTCAAGCGCAAGGGCCGGAGACCAAGGTTGAAGAAGCAGCAAGGAACCTCAGATGTTCCAAGGTCCTTGCTACAAAATCTGGTCGATACGGCTTTGAAGAGGGACTGCGAAGAGAAATTTGTTGGGGGCTAACACCTCCACAGCCAAAGGGGAGACAAAGCTCTAATCCGTAGCCATTGTTGCTTTAACAAATTGAGAATGAAGAGGTTTTAAAGAGAGCAGTTTACTAATTAGGGAAAAAACCTCTTGATTTGGCGATGGTTCCTCAAATACCTTCAGTTTAACCAAAAGATCCATTTTAAGAGCCTCAATCTCTTCTATAAGAGCCTAGAGATCAAGAGGGGGAGGAGAGTCCATGATGATGAAGTCGACAGAGGAATTTGGTGAGGGTGAATAGTAATAAGAGAAGCTTAGTTTTGGAAAAGTCTATCCGAGAGGAGAAGGGAGAGCTTTTTTTAGGGAAAAACGAGATAAAACCTATATTGTTCTTCCTTGAAAATAAAGTTCAAAGCTAAATGATTTCACTTCTATTAATGATCATAATCTCGAGGATACAGTAAGATCAAGATAAAAACAAGAGGTACAATCCATGAGTATTTCAAACCTTTACAAAGGAATTAGATAAAAACTTATGAATAAATATTTTAACTTAAACTAATCCACACAGAAATTCAAAATAGATATGCCAAGAAAATGGCTCATAAGTGACTTTATTGAGGAATAGTCAAAGAACGTTGATTTTATAGAAATGCAAGTTTTGGGAAGAATTTGTATTTTAAAGATAGAAGGGACAAAAATTTTTGGCAAATTAATTTCCAAATCAACAAGATAGGAAAACATTTCCTAGACTAAGTTCTAAAGAAGAATCAAAGAAAAACATCAAATTTTGTCAAATATTTTTCCTTTTTGGGTCAATAATCGACACATATCATTAAAAGCATAATGTACTCCTAAGTACATATAAAATATACAAAAAGAAATACCTAGCTAAAATGAACAAAAAGAACAAAAAAATAACTATAACTAATCATCAAATGAGACACATAAGCAGCCATCCACCTATACAAAGTTTTTTAAGAATAAGGACTTAATCTCCTCCAATGTTCTCTCTCAATCGTCAAAACTTATGTCATTCATTTTCCTCTATAAACACCAAAAAAAGGCACATATGCATCATTTTCCACACAACAACACTTTGCGGACTTTCGAAAGTCCCCCAACAAATGTACAGACCAACTACATGTCTAGGCATAACCTAAAACAGTAGAAAACGACTAAAAAAATGCAATCCAAATGGCGTATAGCCACGTCACAATAAAAAAAAAGATGGTCCACGGACTCCCCATTCGTCTTACACATGCAACATTTGTCCACCACAATAACATGCCACTTCTTGAGGTTATCCATGATAAGGATCTTACCTAGAAATGCTAACCAAGCGAAAGGATGCCCTCAAAGTAGCCTTAGTCCGCCACACACTCTTCCAAGGGAAGCAGCATCCTTCACAACAAACCAAGGAGCAAAAGAATGATTTAACCTTGAACAATTCTCTTTTGGAGGGGACCCACTACAACTTATCTTCACTTTCTCATCTCACTCTAGCTTAATACAATCCCTTGAAGAAAGAGGCAAAGATATCCACCTCCTATCATGAGTCGCTCTAATAAAACTTACGTTCCACTGATTAGAACAGCCAAAAAACTTCAAGTGAGCCGCAATAGAGGCATCCGTTGTGCACATACCAAATAAATCTGGAAAGGCCTCCTTAAGATCCAACATCCCCACATCACTGATCATGCCAAAATCTAATCTTGGAATCATCTCCCACCTCAAATCTAGTATGACATGAAAATATCCTCCAACCCTTCCTAATACTCTTTCATAACTCTACCATAAACTCTCCAAAAGGCTCAAGAGAACACCACCCACCCCATGAACTGCCAAATTAGAGTCCAACGCCACTCTTCATCAAGCCTCTCTCTAATGCACATAACACTAAGGCCATTTATCTAAGAGAGCATCATTGAACACCAACAAGTTTCGAATTCCCAACTCTCCCTCAAAGGGTAGTGAGCAAATCTTGGATCAGCTAACCATATGATAATTGAACTCTTCACCTAGCACACCCCATAAGAAATCACATTGGAGCTTCTCGATACAATTTGCAACACTCGCTAGGAGAGGAAAGAAGGACATGAAATACATAGGCAAGTTGGCAAGGGTTGCTCTTAATAAGAGTAACTCTACCACCCTTGGACAAGTATATCATTTTTCAACTAGCCAACCAAGGCTTTATTTTCTCAATAATAGCGTCCCAAATATGCTTGGCCTTATAGGTGGCCCTTAACGGTAAGCCGAAATACTTCATCGGCAAAGAGGAAACTCCACGACCTAGATTCTTGCCAGTCTTTCCACATGTTGAACATTTCTGACATGAACCAGTTTTGACTAAGCCAAGTTAATCTTTAAGCCCGAAGCAGCTTCAAAGCAAAGGAGTAAGCAACGCAAATGAAGAAAACAAACTCGATTAGCACCACAAAAGATCAAGTATCATCAATAAACAGAAGGTGAGAGAAAACAAACCTGCCAACGTTACCCAGAAAGAAACCAAACAACAGCCCCCCACTCAAAGTAGCAAAAATCATTCTACCCAATGCCTCCATCACAAGGACAAACAACAAGGGGGATAAAGGGTCCCCTTGTCTCATACCACAAAAGCTACTAAAAACATTTATTGGAGTGCCGTTCACCAAAACTAAAAAACACACCAAGGAAATACAATGAGCTATCTAGGAGCACCATTTCCTTTAAAACTACACCTCTCAACATATACAACAGAAAGTCTCAATTAACATGAACATAAGCTTTTTCTAGATCCATTTTGCATATAACACCCGGCTCACAGATGTTAGTCTACTATCAAGGCATTCATTGGCAATAAGAACAAGATTAAGATTTGCCTACCTCTTATGAATGTATTATGCGACTTGGAGATGATCTTCTCAAACACCATCTTAAGCCTGTTTACTAGAATCTTAGCAATAATTTTGTAGATACCCCCCCCCCCCCACCCCATAAGACTAATCGGGCGAAAGTCCTTGAGATCAACAACCCCTGGAATCTTTGGAATAAGAGCAATAAACGAAACATTAAGGCTCTTCTCAAACTTACCTCTATCGTGGAAGTTACGGAAAAACTTCATGATATCCACTATTAGAACATCCCATGAAGCTCGGAAGAATGCCATAGAGAACCCATCCGGGCCAAACACCATGTCATCATTCATAGCTTTGACTACCTTCCTCACCTCCCCATCCTCAAAATCTCTCTTCAACCAACTAGCCTTGGTCTCCTCATTGGAATCAAACATAAGACCATCCAGCAACAGCCTCCACCTACCTTGATCGATGTACAACTTTTGACAAACTGGACAATGTACTCGCTGATCTCCGTCCAAGTAATAGAAAGTCTACTGCTAATCACTAAAGAGTCAATGGAGTTCTTCTTTCTATTGGAGTTAGCTATTGCGTGAAAGAATTTAGTACACTTATCGACCTCCCTTAACCACAACACCCTAAATTTCTGCCTTCAACTCACCTCCTCCATGAAAGTAGATCTCTCTAACTCACTAACAACTTCTACATTCTTGATTTTATCCTCAACACTTATGACCTTTTCTTCTTCAAGGACTTCAAAAAAACACGTAACTCTTCTAGAAAGATCTTCTTCTTCCTTTCTACATTTCCAAAAATCTCCTGGTTCCATCTCTTCAAATTAGTTTTAAAATCCTTGAGCTTGCTATCTAAAACAAAGCTTGGCAAGCCTTGGAAATGATAAGAGTCCCACCACAGTTTCACCTTGTCTACAAAATCTTCAGCCTTTAGCCACATGTTTTCAAATTTGAAAAACTTACTCCCCTTTGGAGCATTACTACAGTCAAGGAGGATTGGGAAATGATCCAAACAAAGTCAAGGGAGCATCCTTTGGGAAACACCAAGAAACAAGGTTTCTCATGTTAGAGAAACAAGGAATCTATCAATTCTTGACCAAGCAGGAGGCCTCGATTATTCGACCAAATAAAAGTACCGCCAACAATACGTAGGTCCATCATGCCTTCATCAAGAATGAAGTCAGAAAACTCCATCATAGCAAGGCATAAGCGTGCCTCACCCAACCCTTCACTAGAGAAACATATAACATTAAAATTACCCCAAGACACCATGGCAAGTTCCACTAACTGAGCAAACCAACCAACTCATCCCAAAGATGCCTTTGATCCCTATTAGACTTAGGGCCTTAGACACCCGCAAAAGCCCATGTAGATTGATCTTCACTGTTTCTGAAGGTTATAGCCAAGGTGAATTCCCCCACACACTCATTCATCTTCTCCACCACCCTTCAGTCCCACAT
Source organism: Betula pendula (assembly GCA_900184695.1). NCBI lineage: Eukaryota > Viridiplantae > Streptophyta > Magnoliopsida > Fagales > Betulaceae > Betula > Betula pendula. Next base: position 25,271 of record FXXK01001709.1, on the reverse strand, counting down.
AATCAAAACACCACCTGAAGTCCCATTGGAATCCAAGCAACACCGGTCCACATGATGACATCCCCATAAGCTTTGCACAATGCTACAAAACATGACTTCAAGCCTAGTTTCTTGAAAACAAACAATATTCACCTTTCATTCTCTAAGCAAATTCCTCACCCTCATACATTTATCCCCCTCATTCAACCCTCTCACATTCCAGGAGAGTAACCTAAGTTTCATAACAACACTGAAAGTCTCCTATTCTTGCCATTTCTATGGCTTAAACTCTCACCTCGGGCATGATGGAGCACTCCAATCATTTTAGCCCCTATTGCCTTTCAACCCAAGTTTAGAGAGAGAAGCCAATTCCTCAAGATGATGTTGCTTTTCAATAACTGTCAAAAGAGCTATAAACTGCTCCTCATGACCCACACATGAGATCCCCACAATCTGATAGATCTTCTTCACACATTGCAAAACCCAATCCGACTAACTTGAATTGCCCAACGCAATAGGGGGATAGGTACACAGAGAAGAATAGAGGACATCTCCAACCTCACCATCACCACTCCCATCCATCCCATCCAAGAGATATAGAGTAACTTCTTTCCCTTTCTCTGCCTTTTGTTGATCGCCCCTCTTTTGTCAAATATAAAAGTAACATTTTTTTTGTAAGTAATCAAAATTTTATTTACCTCGGATACCCAAGCCCCACCTGACCTGCGCCCACCTCTCCCTCCTAAACTCGCCCACCCAAATCTTGCATGGGTTCCAGACCAGGAGATCAAGCGGCCCTCATGTGACCTGAAGCTTGAGGAAAACCTCGTCATCAAGTGGAGGGCGGCATTTTGGCGAACCTTGGGGAGTTTGTGTGATTTTCGGGTTTCACAAAATCCGAAGCTTGCTTTCATCACACATTTCGACGAATTTCAACGAGGTGGACTTTGCAAAAGGGCTTTACGGTGGGCCTCCGCAGCTTCTAGCACGCTCATCTAGTGGTAGATATGCCGCTGTGGGTTAAATTTGCTGGGGGAGACAGAATTGCACGGTCAAACCATGGCAAATAAGGATTTTGTTTTTTAGTTCTAGCTGGCGCTTCGGTTTCTTTTTATTAAGTTCAAGCTAACTGTCCAAGATAACGTGTCTGATGTAAGCTAGTTGACTACGTCGTCTGGCACGTCTTCCTTTTATGAGACATAAACATGACCTAATGTCCATGTGTCACTCAAAATCGTTAAAAATTCAACGGACGGGCAACAAAATGAGTTATTTGATAACAGTGTAAACCTTAAGAGTGCCTAATGTAAACCTTGGCCATGTTTGGCAAAAGTTTTCACTATTTACTGGATTTCACTATTCATCACTTTTCCTAAACCAAAAAAAAATATTCCCACTTTTTATATCACATCAACAACTTTTTAACAACTTTTTTTCATTTTTTATTACTATTAAAGTAAAAAATTCACTAAAAAACAAAAAATTTCACTTTTCCATACAAAAAATTTACAACATTCCTCCTACTTTATATCACATCAAAAGTCAAACAACCCACTATTCACAACCCACTACCTTTGCCAAACAGGCTCCTTAAGAACGATTTGATAAAAAGTGAAACTTTAAAACCACTGGAGCATTTTTTTTTGTTTTTCCCCTAAACAATGGAAATACTTTTCATTTGGAAAATCGAAATAAAAAAATAAGCAAAAGCAATTTAAAGTGTGACATGGTTATGTCATTAAAACATTACATTCCATTTTTAATGCAAGTAAAAGCAGCATAGCTTTGTCTCATCTATAGTCTCATTATTCTTATAAAAATTGAAGCCTTACCCTATTGCTTAGCAATTAGCTCCAAATCCCTTCATCCATAAACAAGTAATCAATAAATTAAATGCTAAAAATGCAATGGTAGATTTATTATCAGAAACTTGTTGCACAATCCACATGCTTGTTTGATATAAATGTCTGCTTGCAACAGTGACAGTATTTACACAAAAGCAATGATCAGAGTGAGAAGAAATTACAACCAATGACTTTCTTTCAGTTTCTTTCTCAGGTTCCCCCATTACAATAGTGGATGCCATTGATATGAGGATCCTTGAGCTTCATAGTAAGTTCATTTAGGCCCCATATCCGGATTGTACGGTCATCACTAGCTGATGCCAACATGTGGGGGTTCACCGGATTCCAGCTCACACAATTAACAGCACCAGAATGACCTGCCAAGGCCTCTATCAGCTCACCTGAGCCTCTGTGCCAAACATAAACCTGTAATCGCAATTAAAATCCACTGACTCATTGTTCTTCAAGAAAAAATAAATAAAAGAAAGAAGAAGAAGAAGAGGAGGAGGAGGAGGATAATTGTGCTCGTGCAATTCAAAAATTTTAAAATCAAAGCGGTACATAAACTGTGAGGTTATGACAAAAACAAGAACATCAATAATGATAGTGTCGTTTATTATGATTAATAATAATTGTAGTAATACTCTCTTTATCCCGAATTTATACTCTCATGACAGGATATAATATTGTTAGAATATTAATTAAATTAATAAATTTAACATTTCCTATTAGCTTGAACTTTTGAAACAACTAGTGATTTAACATAGTATCATAGTAGAGATCCTAAGTTTGAATCATCACTCCACAGTTTACCCCCCTTCCTCCCCCTGTGTTTCAATTAAATTTTACATGTGTTGAATCTCACTTATTGAGGTAAAGTTTGAGCCCGCACGTGAAGAGATGAGTTAGAATATTAATCAAATGATTAAATCAACATTTCCTATTAGTTTAAATTTTTTGGACAACTAGTAATTTAACAAATATTTGAGGGTGTATTAACACTTCAGTTTCAATTTTGTATTATGTAAATTCTCCACAAACATAAGTTCTTTTTTGACTTTTTGACATGGACAACAATTTTGAGACATTCCCAACACAAAAAAAGAACTTAGGTGCTATTTCTAAAGGAGTTGCAAGTGGATCCTGGGTTCTTTTCACCAACCATTATGGTTATAGAACTTCTAAGCTTATGACATATACCAAAGTGCCTAGAATTACCACAGGAAATATATAAAAGCTTCCTCCATGCCAGTTCTCTGTAGTAATTATAACCCATCCCTCTAGCCGATTTAGCTCTCAATATAAAGATCATTCAGATCAGGATTTCTCTTATTCAAATAATTGAATTATTACAGATTCATCTCCCAAGGAACTGGATATGATAATTTTGTCATCATTCAGACTAAGCACAAGTCAAAGGAACCAAATGGATCCATATAAAACAATCAATCCATTATAACTCACCCCCATCTCAAACATATACTGCCACTCAATATTTTAGAAAAGTTTCTAGTAAACATATTCAAACCTTATATCTAAAATTTGCTTTCTAAATGTTGTCCTGAATTATACATATCATGTGATAAAAGATGAACTTATCTAGCAATGTGGAAAGCAGTTAGGACTATAACAAGGGGCAGTATCGGAAAGTTCAGTACAAATTCCTTTTTGAAGAGAAACTCCATTTTGAAGAGAAACCCTCATGTAAAGACATCCCTTCATCTTACAATGTGTATCTAAGACTTCTCCCCCAAAGGTCCATATAATTCAGGGTCCTGATGAAACCTATTGTATATAGAGTTCAGAAAAGCCCCTATCACCAACAAAAACAAATCTATGCGTGACATTTCAAATTATACATAAAACTTGCAAACATGATATCACAAAGTGTATATAACATTGCAAGCACACACATGACACATGCATATATTCTATCCTCAATCAAAATAGGCCCAATGAACTTTCAATAGAACCAAATTATTCCTTATAAACCAAGAACAAGCTTCCTCCAAGAAACTTGAAAGGATAAAATTAAAACCCATACCTGTGAGTCCTCACTACCACTGGCAACAAAAGCTTGCGCAAGTCCACCAAAGCAAGATCTAATCACAAACCGGGTGCGTTTGAGACCTTTGTACTTGGCAACGAGCTTGAGGTCACCTTCAATGTTCCAGAGGTGGATTTCTTGGTTCAGAAGACTAACCAGCAAAAACCTATTATCCCTCGATAAAGAAAAAGAGGTTATTGATTGATCCTCTTCAATCAATCTTTCAACTTTTGCTTCCCTGTCAAGTAATAGTATAGCAGTGTCTCTACAAATACTTATAATCTGCTTCCCATCATTCGTTATTTCCAAATCAGATATCTTTAGAGTTCGTTGCCCTTTCCAACACTCCAGCTCTCTCCCATCTATGTGCCACATGCTAATACTCTTGTCATTGACACCAGAGAAAATCCGTTTGCCATCTGGAAACCATCCACAGGACACCAGGCCAAGACCAGCTTTCTCATAAACCTGGAGGCACTCACCAGAAGAAACATCCCAGCGCCTGACATTCTCCTCCACTCCACAGGTAAGGAGCTCGTGGTCATCAGGACTCCATGAAACAGACGAGACAGGTTTCTGGTGACCACATAGTCTATGCTTTAAAGACACTCCACCATTCACATCAACCTACAGTTACAGCACAAAAATAAAATAGAATATGTGAAATATAGAGTATTGATACGAGACCATAAGAGTGATATTTTGTTGATTAAGAATCACACGGATGTCTCCAACATAAGCATAAAGCCTCATATGCTTAACAATTGATCTCTAACTACCAGAAGCCATATCCAAGAAGTCCAAGTAATAGGAAGCCCAATTAGCAGAAGTCCCAACCAGAGATCTAAATAACAAGAAATTTGGCCAAAAATTACTCCATTAGTAAGTTGCTCTTATTGTGAGATCAGATTTAAAGCTCAAGCCCAAAACTATCTCTATCTGATCCCTTATAACGAAAACCCTAAAAGTACTTTTACCACTCAAAGTTAAGAACTGAAAGCTGGGCAGAAGAAAAAGATGTTCGTAGCTAACACCCAACCTCTGGTGCAATCTGACGAAGCACTGGAGGGACTAGTTTTTTAATTGCATCCTCAATTTGTAATTACTTCATCATCAACAACTAGTACCAATGAGCTTTAGCTCAAATGGTACTTCCTTTGTAGCAAGATGGAGCGTGAGGTCGTGGGCTCAAGTCCCACCGGTTGAGTATGTAACTTACCAATCAAAAAATACCAACAACTAGTAGCAGTTGTGGTAGTGAGAATAGCAATAATAGAGGCAGCTTCTTGAATTGATTTCCTCAACCAACAATGTGGAAACATCATTGCATAAAAAAGGGCATCATCTTTGTTCTTTCTTGCTTTCTAAAATATGCTTCCCTTCATTACACATGTCTGAAGTGGTAGAAAATGAAAAGTTAAATGAACAGTCATTCCTTCAAGTACAACCGTTTTCTTATTGTTTTGGGACTATTCATTTGTAACATAGCTAATTAGGGTTTTCTCTGTGATGTTAAAGTCCATTGCTTCAGATATATTGCAAAGTACAAACTTAAAGTTGTGAAATAATTTAATAAAAAATTTGTACACATTGCACAGACACAATTGCACATACATTTAATAATCATCATTAATTCATACTATTTCTAATCCATCTTCATATTTAAAAACCAACTCTTCTTCCATGCATCATGGAAGGTTGTATGAGGTGCATTAATTGTATTTAGGGCCTGCACCTTGAGTTAATTTGAATTGGTCAGAATTAGAAGTTATGCAAAGCATGTTG
>FXXK01001709.1:0-19484 GCA_900184695.1 Betula pendula | reverse complement strand
TTGAGCATCCAAAGAGGAACACTAAAAGGAAGCCTAGACATCCACAAGTTAGCTTGTAATATTAATCTTTGCTTCTTTTAGTTGTTTTTTTTCCCCGACTTCAACTAAATGTTTGCTATGTTAGTCTTTTATGATTTAAAGTAATAATGTGACTTTTAAATGATCCATGTGGCCATTAATAAGTAATGTGACTTTTTGATTTGTCATGTGAAGACTGCAAGACAATTTTAGAACCATTAGATTACATTTAGTGATTATAGTAGGCAACTGTCTCTAGTCTTATTTAAGGATTTGCTGAAGTTTTAACTGCAGCTTATGAAAAATTATGGTACTAGCTTTTTGATTTCTCTTATTAAATTCTTTTATTCTGTATATCATATAGAGATAGCATCAGGCATCAGAGCAAGTTGTAATCCAGCGGAATCAAGTAGGGGACGGGGGTATTTTCTCTAGTGTTTTGTCAGATGCCACCAAGGAGAAAAAATCAGCATTGTGGACCAGCCGCTCAAATAAATTAGAATACAGCCCTTGATCGACAAGCACTAATTGGTATGATTGAAGACTTGAGAAGGCTGGTAAAGCTTTAGCTCAAGCGTTGCGCAAAGGGAGAATCGTTATCAAATGGCAATAAATCTAAGGCAGATGACTATCAACATGAAGAGGAATTCAAAAATCCTTTTCATAGCTGACACTCTGCAAAGACCAGCAGCTATTTCCTTTAACTTTAGGCTTTGGAAAGGTGCATTAAGTTGGAGATACCAAATCAAAACAACAACCCTAAATACCAAATATGCCCTAAAGCCCACCCTAATAATGTGGAGGCAGATATCTAAATATGTCCTACTTCACCATTAGAACCATGTCTGACATTCTTCTTAGCCATACTTTCTCCCTACTAGCTCCTTGGATTCATATCCGCCTTGTTATGACTGGCTTTGTTACAACAAAGCATATCACCAACAATTTCGGTTGACTCTCTCTGTCATTTGACATTGATTAGTAACACAACAACTGCATTCATTTCTAATTCTCTGTCTTCACCACCAATCCATCTCCAGATCCTCTTTTCAACCTTGCTCATTTTGTATTCATGTAAGTAGGCCAATTTCAAATCATATAGCATAGTTTGCCTTTAAGTCATTCCAAACCAATATTAATATTACAGATACACTCTTTTCAATTAGTGTAAATCATAACAAGATCACGATTTATTAATATGGTAGTCCTCTTTGCTACTGACTAAAAAAATCCTTAGCTATGTTAGTGTGACCCAGACCAAGACTTCATATCTATCTACTTGATTTTCCTGGTGACAAAAACTAGAGCTTCCAAATGCTACAATTTTGCAGCTAAGCTCTGGTCTCTTAACAAAAGCTGTGTTGAGGCATTCAACATTCCTCTTAAGCTAGTACTTGTGTATGGACCAACTTAACAACTCACTCATTGCATTAGTCAACAAACAACATGAGCCTCAGTTAACAACACGTGAAAATTCATGAGATAGTCTTGACCATCGACCCTAATTTACCTAAAAAGCATATCACTGTAGTACAAATGGATATGGGAATTTGTTATGCCTCTAATTCTAAAACGTAGGGACTAGACATCTATGCATGTCTATTGCTACAGTAAAATTCTGAATATGATTAGATCATCTTAAACTAGATGATGTATATATTGTCTCTTGACTGGGTAAATGATCAATTGAATTGCTAAATTCATTACATTGGGGAAAAAAGTATATCATGTTTCTGGCAGAGCAATTCCTGATCAAAATTTGCTAGGTTTGTAGTAGATTGTCTTGATCTAAAACCAGTTAAAAGCGAATGTGGTTACATTTTAAGTTGTGAGTTCATACACATAAAGAAAAGCAGCTCATTGTTCAAAGCATCTCTCCAGTGAGAAAGAAAAGAGGCATTTGTCCCAACCAATCCCTCTCCCTTCTCTCCGAAATGCAGGTTAGTATGCTACAAGATAGCGTAAAACATCCCATGATAAAACTGACCTAATATATTGAGAAAGTTGGGACAAGAGGATATATATCTTCACTCTAAAAGGCTGTCCCATACAAAAGGAGGTACTGGATTCCACCCAACTTGAGAAAGAAGAGCCACTTTCAACAAAAGTATAGTATGTTATGCAATGAACATATTTACTTGGGCATGACTATTGGTTCAGTATTCAGCACTTTCACTCTGACTAAATTGTTTCGTTCTTAAGAATAAAATATTCATCAAATGCTTGCAGCTTCTAAAAGGGTTGGAAACTGTGACTTCAGAGTCAAACATTTGTGCATATCAGAATATCGCTACACCATACTGAGAATGTGATATTTTATGCAGAAAATAACAAAAGAGCAACCAAAATAATAGAACTCTGTCATGTAGCTCCAGGGCAGATATAAAACTATCATAGAAGGGAAACAAATGGAGAGAAATATTCTTCATAAATAGAATAAGAAAGCTAAAAAATCATATAGCTTGTTAAACCCACTGAATAAACAGAGGAGAAAGATAACAGCAGAGAAGGAATAATTCACATATGAGAAATAATAGTCCCGAGTCAAGACAACCATACTTCGAGGCCGATCAAATATCAATCTTACCTCCCATATGATTGCTGAACGATCATTTGATGATGAAGCCAAGTATTTCCCATTGCGTGAAAATTGCAAGAACCAGACGTCATCACTGTGCTCTTGTAATATCTATTCAAATAGGAATAAAGAGAAAGACTTAAAATAAAGATCCCAAAAACCAAATATACAACAGAAACTCTAAATGAAGCAAATGTGTAGTCCACTTGCATAAGAAAGATTCTCCATAATAGAATAAAACAGAGAAGTTGGAAAATAAACCAATGAAGCATTCTAAATGAATACAATTTAGAAATTACCCAAAAACAAGGGTCACCAGAGATGTAGGTTTAACCTCAACCAAGGCCTTTATTCCCTTCCCTTCCTCAATGGACATTACTACTACAAGAAACATTCATTGTCTTTTCTCATAATAACCACGTTCACTTACCACCCTCAAATAATGAATAATACCTATTAAGGAATTATAGAACTCTTCTATTTTACCCTACCTCCATTCTCGACTATGAGGTAAATGTATGTACTCTGAGTGAAACAGACTATGGTCAGTAAGCTGAACACCAATTCAAAATATCCTCGATCAAGAGTATAGCACAGGAGCTTTGAACCAAGGACATTTTAATTTTTAAAGACAAGTACCGTAAATGCTACTCTTTCTGACTTCTCTGGATATAGAAAGAAGCCTACACTGACCACCCTATTTCTTTAGTAAAGTCATAGAATAATTGAATCAATTTTTTTTTGTTAATCAGGGCGCATGACAACTTTAGGAATCTTAAGCTCCTGGGGTGTCTCGGAATGTGATAGTGGAGGGTGATGCTCAATAGAGTTTATGGCAGAGTCTGAGGGTAACAGTCATAGGGATTCCAGAAACCACATGGTTGATACCTACTTTCGGGTTTGAGGTGTTATGGTACTGGCCGAACAGTCAATAGACATTCTAGGTTTATGAAAGTAGAGTTGTAGATTTAGGAATGAAGAACATTGGCTGCTTGTGGAATAATTAGAAAACATAGTAATATAGGGAGTTGAAGAGAAGAGGATGAGATGAAAGCAAAAGTCAGAATCTAGAAAACCATGCCTTCAACAATTTAACATAAACCCCTCCTATTTTATTTCTATCCAACAAATTTCATCCAAAATTATGGAGACTGGAAGAGAGCAGAGCAGTAGTTAGGTGAGGCAAATGCCTCTTGAATTGTATTTGATAAGTAAATGCAATTTATTAAAGAGTAATGTTATAAACTACATTTTTATCCTACAATGCTGACGTGTCAGTTCAATCCCAACCCTGAATTAGTCCTCGTTAAAAAAAAAAATTCAAAAGTTAGTTGAGACTGCTACGTCAGCATTGTAGAATAGTTATGAGATAAAAATATGATATATAAGCATTACTCTTTATATATATATATATATATATATATATATATATATATATATATATAATTATATAAGTACTAAGCATTATTTTTTATTAAAAAGCGCAGAAATGTGCAATCCAAATTCACATGAAATATACAAAAGAAACACCTAGCTAACAAAGAAAAAGATCGACAAATGGCTCTAGATTAATCATACAAAGGCTCAAAAAGCACACATTCAATATGCCTTGGCTTGACAATGTACAACGGGAGCTTTTGCCTAATGTTTTAAGTCTTGAGGAATTTTTAATTGCCTCGCTTCACAAGAAAGAGGATGCCATTCTCAATATAAATCTCCAACTTGAAGCATAACCAGCACATGCATGCATAACATTAGTCCTTTTTTATTTTTAAAGCGTAATTATTTTATTTTGGTTAACAGAGGTAAGCACTCACTAAAGCTATCATCACGGCTTAATATGTTAGAAAGTCTCCCAAGTTAAACCAACACTAAAGATAGTCTCACAAGTGTACGACTGGAGCTTTTGCCTAATGTTCTAAGTCTTGAGGAATTTTTAATTGCCTCGCTAACAGGAAAGAGGATGCCATTCTCAATATAAATCTCCAACTTGAAGCCTAACCAGCACATGCATGCATTACATTAGTCTTTTTTTATATCTAAAGTGTAATTATTTTATTCTGGTTAACAGAGGTAAGAACTCACTAAAGCTACCATCACGGCTTAATATGTTAGAAAGTCTCCCAAGTTAAACTAACACTAAAGATAGTTTGCCAAAAAGCAGGGAAAAAGCTACCCTTATAAGTGATATTTTGTCCGCTTAAGGTATCAAGTAAATAAATTTGTTCAACGCAGTGGTGGGTAAACTGTTAACCACCTTAAGCCAAACCATGCTCAACAAACTATGACTAGTTTCAAACATACTAATTATTGATGCCCTCATGCCCACATCAACGTCAAAGAGCTAATCCTTATCAGCCTAGAACTGCCCCCTTCCTCTTTCCTCTCCAAAGAAAGAGAGTAAAACCAAGAAAAACAAAATGATAAAAAGCCAAAGTGAAAGCATCAAAGCCTGGGGTTCTCACTCCAACATATCAACCTAACAACAAGTATGCTGTTCTTAAAATAAAGGTCTATGTTTGGATCTATCGTCTCTTAAAATAGGAAACAATAGACTTGGTCAATAACTCCATTAATACTAGGTTCCACAACAATAAAACATCACCAACACCATTCCCCATAGGAGTATACCCTTCACCACCACCTTAGATATATTATTCTACCACACCCAAATTTGCAATCTGGTGAATGAATGACTCTCTTCGGCACGTGCCGACATTTTCTCCTTCTATGTCTATTCCATGGGGCTGGCGTGGTTGTTAATTTTGGCTTTGGTTGTTGACGATGGGCTTCTTGAGTTGGTTCTATGTAGAGGCTAAAGCTTTTGAGCTCACGGTGGCTGGAGCGGGAATCAGTTCTTCGCTTGGTCAAAAGGAAACAAGGGTTTTCCCAAGCTATGTTATTGAGTATGATGAGTGTTGCTTGGCTGGCAACTATGGTGGAGGCGCTGGTTCATAAGACAGAGGTGACCAAGTTTATCAAATCATCAAGGGATGGGAACAAGGAATTCATAGTTCAGAGAGGGTTTTATAGGTCAGGTCGTTAAATGGAGTGGTGGAGTACGCAGTAGGTGGTTGTAGAGGTCTTAACGTAATCCCAAAGGATCAAGAAGGGTGGGGATGGAGAAGTTTTGCCGCTAAGTTGAAAAAGGTGGTGGCTTTCTTTGATATCTCTCTTGGCACGAGGAGCAACAATTTTATTCCACGCTAGCCCCACTAGTGCCCTCACTCAGTCGATGTGGGAGGCTCTTCCTAGCTGATGATAGGTGGTGGTAGAAGAACATAAGAGGAGGTGTTGGGTGAGTAATGCTATATGCAAGACTCTTATCCTCCTTTTATTTTTTCAAATGTGATATAACTTTTAAAATTACTATTGAATTTGAGATGGATCACTATTTTAAAAGTCACATCACATTTGAAAGAATGAGTCTTGCATATAGCATTACTCATGTTGGGTAGGCCGAGGTAGTTGCAGGGGTGCCCTTCAGCGCTGGTAGTGAAGGCGGAGCGAGCGCCTCATTCCTTTGTACCTCAAGGTCATCCAAGGGCCATGTAAGGACCGTTGCCTATGTATCTCCAAGTCAGATGCTACTCGAGGTACATCTGTAGACATGTCCATTTCATTTTTTCGTGCTGCAGCTGGAAACGAGGTTGTACAAAGGAGTGATGTGGTGGATATATATTGGAACCTTCGAAATTTGAGAAACCAGCTGGAGAAATTAAAAGGGGAGGTGGACCAGCCTCTAGCGATAGCTAATGAGGGTTTGAATTCTATTGGGCTGGAGGGTTCAAGGCCCATCCCATGTTAATATCCCCTAGTCAAAGTCTACGCCCATTTTCGAAGGAGAAAGCACACCTTCGAAAGCACAAGCTGTGATTAAAAAGCAAAAAGACCATTCTCTCCAACATATGAAACGCACAGTTCATCTCAAGCCTAGTTTTAAGTGGGCTTTGAACAAACGGGTTGGGGAGGCCTCTTCTTCGAGTAAGGACCCGGGTGTGGAAGTGGGTTTAGAGAGCCCGATGGTGGGTAGTGTTGTTTTGTGTTCCAATCAGCCTTGTCTTCTTCTGGGTAGGTGTTTCTCTTGTATACTTCTTATATACTTAGATTGCGTTTTTCGCTTTTTAATGATATTTTGATTACTTATCAAAATAATAAATGCCTTTCCACGGCCCACCTCAGTCACAAAAATTCTTGATTTTTATGCCAAATTAAACATCTTTGGAGTCATAAATTTGTTTCAAAACTCCTTTTATATGAAATCCTCATATATGTCGTAAGGTAAATATGACTGCCCTCTTCAATCATTAAAGACTTCAAATATTTATTAATGCTTTTGTCAGATCTAACCTTCGAATGCTTATATATTCAATACGATCTCTTCATTTGGGTCTCTAATTCCTCGCTAAATACAGTAATCTCTCAAGGATTCCACCATCCTCAATTCTTAAGGAAATCAGCTTCCAACTACATGTTCCAGATCCTAACTGGCCATTCAGAACACACATGTACTTGAAATGCCATTGTTGTAGAGAACATTATGTCTCAGGATCTGTAAGTTTGATGCAAAGATAGCCAGGCTCTTTATTTGTCATTCAATGAGCTTCACGTGATGGCCCACCTACTTTTTTCTCCATCTCCTAAAAAAAAAAGGCTTTTGTGCAACCACTACAAGGAAAAGTAGCCTTTCCAACAGCCATCCATTTGTGTTTAAGAAAAGCTCCTCAAACTCATTATGCGAAACTCTGCTGAAACTGGTCAAGATTCAAACTTCTCTTCTTATTTATGAGAAGAATGCCCCCTTTCAACATATATCCATAAGCTTATATTCTCACAATTCGTGTAAAGAAGGAAAATCTCTCAACCACCTCCAATAAGATGGGTGATCAGTAAAACCATTGTACTAACGAAACTCAATCTAAATTAACACAAACAGTAGCTCTTCTTCTTTACATATTGTCCATAAAATCATGATGGACAAAAATAAACCAAAAATTCCACACTCAAAAGTGTAAGTCAAACGAGAAAACACATATCTCACAAAGCTTAGGTTCCAGGTCATTTATCTTGCCTCCCACACCACCTTCCACTTGGAAAGCTTCCCATGCTTCAAATGAGATACCCAACCCACCTTAACATACTCAATTTTCAACTTCAGACTGGTCAATTTTTAAACAACTGTGGCCAGCCACTATTTTGAGAATGAGTCAACCACTTATCATAGGTACTGTGGACAAAGACCCCTCACATCTTCTAGTCTTCATCATATTAATTTTATTTGAACTCCTTTCCTTCTATTCCAATCCAAATCAATTCCCAACCCTAATTGGACCATAGGCCTCCCCTAAATCTTTCATCCTGAAACTTTATTCCTGAGGCTGCAGAAATTTACTTCTGATTCACCACCACAAATAAAAATAAAAAATAAAAAATAAAAAATTAAGAAAAAGAAAATTTTCTTCCATGCAGGCTTCAAGGAATAACCTCAACCTTTGGAAAACTCCATAAAATAAATAGTCAATCAATAACCAATTAATTGCAATTTATGTATAGAGTGTAAATGACTTGTGATTTTTACATATCATGAGAAAATTATACTTCTTGTGGAAAAGAGATTAATGGTAGATAAATGCAGAAACATATGTTTTCTAATGCACATGAAATATGATTTAAGAAGATGATAACAACCCCTAACATACCACTGATATGGATCCCCAGAAACAACCACATCACAACCACGAGGAGAAGTTTCCAGTGCATGATGTTACATAAACTGAGAATAAAAGTGAACATGTGTAGAAACTATTATGAAGATAACAACCTTTAACCGAAAAGATTTCTTCTAACCTGTAAAGTTCGAGAAGGAATCTGATCTCGACCACACTGATGATCAGAGTACAATGACATTTCCTTATCCAAAGAGTTGTGAAAAATGCAAGCATCTCGTTGCAAAAGAAGTGCCTGTTCAACTAAATGTTCCAACCTTCTTTCAGGTATCATAACTGTCGGGGGAAGCAGTTTCTGCAATTCCTCCAGTAGCTTTGGCCGAGACTTTGACCTCACAGTGTCTTGACTGCGAGACCCAACTAGAATACACTGTGAAGGGGCAACCATGCAGGAAGAAAGTTCACGAACTCTACTATTATTAATGCGTAGAGGTGTAATCTCAGTCCTCAATGTCTTCAATGCATCCATGACCTTTTCTGCATCCAAAAGCTCAAAAAACTTCTGTTCCAAAATCAGAAAAGAGGCTGATTTAACAATATGTTCATCCAGTAGTCCAATTTTACGCAATGTGGCAACACTTTCATCCCAATTGCCATCAAGTATTTGCTGCATAAACAAATTTACCACGGAGGACTGTAAGGGTATGCCAGACTCTTCCTCTAGATGAGCACCACTTTTCTTATAACCAAGAGAGTATAATGCTTTGGCTATTATACGGACAAATTCCACCCTTTTAATAACTCCTTTTGTACCAACAACTCCTTCATCCCCTTCAGATGATAGGGGCCGAGCCATCAAGTCACTTGAAGACCCAGATATGGGCTCTATAAAAGATGAACCGTTAGAAAGACCTCTCAATTGTTCAGAGGACAATTTCATGCGTTTCGTGGCTGGTTCTTCATCCTCTACACCTCCCATGAAATGTGCACCTCAGCCCATATATTATTACGACGTAGAAAAACAATAAGGAGAGATGACTTGAAACTGCCTCCAATAAATCACAAGAAATAACTCCCTGTATAAGATAGCCATTGGATCGCTTATGAATTACTAAGTCGAATGTAACAAATAGGACAAGCAACCACATATTAAAAACACACACGCGCACACAATATCTCTAAATATAATGCGTACATTAGCAACTTAGGCAAATGTATTATCCTTACCTTGAAATAATTGAAAATCCATTACATACTTACACCAGTTCCATTGTTCGTTGTACATGTAGTTTCAGAATCATTCTACTAGCTAATAATGACAAAACACTCCCCAATAACTGCATCATATCCAGATAATTCCATATAGTTCCAATTTATGTAAAATATAGGGTTTACTTTTGTTGGCTAGAGGTCAGCAACAAGGATTTATGAGCAAAAGTCAGAAAATAGTGCTATAAATTTCGAAAATTGTAAGTGTCTATAAGATTAAGGTGAAATGCTAAACATAGGTTGTGACTCAAAAAAACACATATTCATAATAGAATGCCTGTCTACCTTCAACTGTAACTGGAAATTAACATATCCTATATTATATTTCCTAACTGTTGAGAATTGTGTAAAATAAACACATATTTCTGATGCTTTTTAATCCATTCTTGGTGCGGAGTTAAGATCATCAAAGCCTTCAAACAAATATCGCTTGAGTATTTCAGTAATTCATTTGAGTGTCATTCAGGGTTTTTCCCTGGTGTTCTATGTGAAGATTATTAAATCCCAGTTTGAAGGCAGAAAACACTTTTTGAAAAATTATGGAGGTAAAATGTCTTTCAACTGATAACAATAAAAATGAAACACAAATTTTGATTTTCCACAATGAAAGAGTGAACTTATGATTGCTCTATTAAAATTTTTTCACAATGCCTAATAGGCACATGGTATCATTTCACCAAATCATACAAACATAAGGCCAAAGACCCTATTCATTGAATGATGGCTGTATTAAGACACCCTTTCTGTTTTCATAATTCTTGTTCAGTGGTTCCAAGGTAACAAAAAAAAAAGTAATTCAAAACTTTGCGTCACACTACAACTTAATGACACCTATCCTATTTATTTTCTAACAAATCCATTCAATTACAAAAAACGAGAGACAAGAAATTCCATATAACTTAAAAGTTTGCAGTTTTAATTATATTATGAAGATAAACAATTTTTGTCACCATATTGAAAAAGTCTAAAGATCAGGAGATAGTTTTACATACCATAACTACATATAATTCATACTATATCAACACATTCAAAGCTGGATTTTTTAAGCTTGGTTTGCTTGAACTTCCACCCTTCTAAACTCCTTAGCATTCCAAAAACTAATTCCAGTTTAAGGTGGAAACAATTCCAAACTGATTCTGGGTTTGCAACCTTCATTTTCCCTGAGGCAAACATGATGGAAGGAAGCCTATATCTCCAGACTCCAGCAACATTTACTTTCCGTATGAGAAGTCTGATCCAATTATGAAAGTTATGTACAAAAGTCAACCAATCGTTCCAATATCCAATTTAAGCCTAAGCCGTATCTCATAAACTGCATATGATTAATCAAATATCATTATACAGACTCGATTACAATAGCCTTACACAATAAAAACTCCAAAAGCAGTATAAGTAATTTACATTGCATGACATAAAGAAGACAGTTTTGAGAAATGATTTCAGGGGCAAGAAACTCAATTTCTCTGTAAATAAAAATGTTCAAATTGAATAATCCAATGGCCCATTAATTGGATAATCCAAATTATAAAAAACAAAAAGAAAACTTGAATTATTTACATGTGGAGCTGAAGTAGTTAAGCAAACACATTGCATTAAAGTATATGATCTTGAAGAAGACACATGAAGTAAATATAAACACACAAGTGTCCTCTGGAGAAGCAAACATATATCAAGAAAGGGAATAAATTGATTACAATCGCAATATGCATATTTCTTACCAATTATTAATTAAAACACACACCAGAAACATCAATAAAACGGAAAATCCTGATATACAAGGCAATCAAAACCAATACGAACAAGAAATCTGACGCAGATATGCATGAGAAAGAAATGCTTACAGGAAATTACAGTAAATTTAAGCAATAAACCAAAACCCAAAATAAAAACAGGTAGCAAGAAATGAGAACAAACCAAGAACGTATAGAATAATTAGCCCAACATTAGACGTAATTATGCAGCAAGAGAGCAAAATCTTGGATACCCAGAAAGCGATTCCGCTTCGGGAGCCGATTGGGATCAAAAGCAAATGAACCCAACACAGGAAAACCGATTGAGAATCCAATCATCAATAACGGGTAGAAGTAGAACCAAAGGAGCAAAGCACCCAAAACAAGGACTTCCCTATTCTTATTTGTCGGTACATTAACTGTAAAAATTAAGGTGGGCAAGCGCCGGATTGTATTGGAGGCAATAAAGAAAAAAATATATATAAAGAGAAAGGAGAATTTAGAAGCAGGAAAGAGGGTCTAACACGTATTCGTGGCGCTAGAATTGAAGGAAATTGTTTGGTACCTTTGTGGGTAGGAAGAACACAGTGAGTTCTTCTTTGCGTGGAGGAAACCAACTCAATGGGGGAGAACGAGACTCAGATGGGTTTGTGAGTCCTACTTGTAGTAGTGGGGGCTCTCTCGCATTGGGCGTGGCATATCCTCAGACTTGGTGGCTCTAGGTGGTTCTGTTGGTCCAAATTCGGTCAGGGGAGCCTAACTTGCAGTCATATGGGCTGGGCTTAGGCGAGATCTAAGGCCTTGCTATGTTGAGTTTGATTGAAGACAATGATCAAACTCATACTCATGCTACTTTGAAAGCAAGGTATAGAATAATGAGTAATGTTATTTATACGAATATCTTATTTTTGGCCGGGCTCACGCCTCATAAAGCAGAGATCACTAGTTCAAATTTATCTTTCCTCTTTCTCTTCCCTTGCGCAGACATGTCAAAAAGAAAAAACGACTATTATACGATTATTTTATAATTTGATGATGTGACAGTAAAAATTAGTCATTTTATTAGCATTTATACAAAAATAAATAAATAAATTGTTGATTTTCCCTGTTACATTGTGATGACTCGATTCATAATTACACTTAGTAATTTTTTTTTTTTTTTTAAATATAAGGTAATCATGAATCGAACCATCGTCATAGGGTGATAGAAACACATATGTCATATATACATCTCACAACGTGTTATGATATTACATCTATTGTATTAGAGTTATATAACACATATAATATAAATTGAGTAGAAGCATATACTATGGCAGTAAATGATACAAATAAAGCTGACAACAAAAATACTAATAATTAAAGCTTAATACTACGACATATACAAAAGAATGGTTATACAAAACGCGTCATATATCATACGAGCTAATATACATCAATATTGTTTGTGAACACATCACAATGATGTACAAAATAATATACTATACATCTCAAGTCTATATAAAAATGATATTGTAATAGTCCAAGTATTAGGCCACAAGATCATCATCAACACTCTCAGAACCTGCATCAACAACATCTATGCAATTATAGAGATCATTCATGATTACATTGTAATACCCCAAAACATTTAAAAAGGGTTTTTCAAAATATTTGGCAAAAGGTTTTGATTAAAAGCACTCACTTATTTTTTATAAAGTATTCAAATAATATTTTAATTCAAAAAAAAGAACCATCAAATGTTCGATGAACAGTACAGTCACATCTCTCTGCAAAGCCTGTGCATGCACAGAACAGATATTAGTACAAACATCAAACGTTCAATACTTTTATGGAACGTTCAATACTTTTATCAAATGTTTGATGAGAAATCATAAATTTTATGATATAAATAGATAAAACGTTCGATATTGTATATCAAACATTCGATCATGTTCAAAAGGGATTTTTCGTAGGAAACCAACAACTCACCTCATTCCCCTATAAAATATACTCTACCATTATACAAACCCATTATTGCTCAACCAAAACTTCCAAAAAACATATTTCAAAGGCTTAAGGGAGGATTTTTTAATGAGATTTCTCATTTGAAGAAGGTCATCTTTTCCAAATGTAACTTTCGAATCCATACTCCTACTTATGTTGTATTTCATTATTTTACGTAAGTTATAACTATATTTGTGATTTCAAACAATATCATGCAAATTTAAAGACTTTTATGTTAACTCTCCAAAAGATTTTGATAAAATAGATGACTTTGTGTTTTACTTCTTAAAATATATGTTTTCTACGTTCATTTGTACTGTTTTAAGTCTAAGTATAGTTGTGATTAAGTTTGGTAACAGTTTTTAAGCATTCATGCATTATGGACCTACATTGAACGTTCTATTGTTCATAATCGAACGTTTCATCTTCAAGAAACGAATGTTCAATAATTGTGTCAAACGTTCGATGGTGACCAGAAATGCCCAAATTAGGGTGTTAAGGTAAAAAGCATGGATATTCCACAATTATTAGACGATAGCATTCGTAGCATGTTGTTGGGTTATTTTATAGTTAACATGAGGTACATGATGTCTGAAACTTCGAATGAGCAATCGAGGTAAGCAATAAACTGAGTAATGAAACGGCAACTTTAAGGATATGATATGTCAGTTGACTGAGCACGTTACTCTTTATGATTAAGTTTACTACTTTTATGACATGACGTTATTTATTTATATACATTCCCCTATTTTTGGAATAAGTAAACAATATCTGTATGGTAAGATTATGGTACACTGGCACGTGCGGTAGAACAGTCATAGCCTTACTATTAATACAAGTTAATTCTATAGTCAAATGTTTCTTTTATGATGAGGGCTTTGGATCTAATGATTATGTTTAGTGACCAGAGCATCCTTTTTTTAGTAGAATCACCAATTACGGCTTTGCTAGTCAATGTGGGCCATCCAAAATCGGACTCGGTCGGACCACTAATATAAGACGGTATGTTTGTGCAATGTTCGGGGCACCGACGTTGTACTATAAGTCTTTTTTGATGTACAAACCTTGTTGAGATGAAGTAATGTCTTGGGTAAACCATATTATTAAGATATGACTATTTATATTGTACTCATGAAGCATATTTCTTGCATTTAAATATAGGTGTTTAGTCGCCGAGGTTATGCTCATTCTTTTAAAATTAAACGCAATTTTTGTCAAATAACATAATATCGGGAATCGGACCCGCCATTTGTGAAAATATCATGTATAATTGATAACTACCTTTTTGCATTAATTGTATACCTCACATCTTTCAAAATAACTTGCTTACTAAGTCAGCCGACTTACTCAGTTACTTTATTCCTCATAAAATACTTCGGTATTTTACAACCCCTCAGAGATTTGTCCGTTGGGAATTTCACTAAGGTTACGGTATCAAGACAACAATTGATATATTCAGGTTTGACCTTTTAGATGTAAAGTTATGTGCCATTATTCATTAATGATAGAATTATTCATTACTTATGTACTTAGATCAACTATTCCGCTATTCACTCTGATAAATGTTTAAATGGGGAATCCAGCCAGTTACCAATTAATTAATTTGAACGCCCTATGAACATTATATTCCACGTTAACCTCATTTCAATGGTTTAATCATATGTATAAGGTGATCCTCAAGCTAGTGTTTTACATATTCTCTCTTCATAAGGAGAATAAATGTATCTATGAGTCTTAATTTGATAATTAAGGTTGAGATGCAACCTATGAATTTAATTATAAGTTAATTAAATTTTTGAGGCGTTACATACATAGGTAGGAAAAGAAGAAGTGTGAGTAAACAAATCTCAATGAATAAAGACCCACTAACTTTTCACAAATGAACCGATTAGTTAATTTACAAGAGTTTATAATAATAGTTACAAAAAGTTTGACATTTATTTTAAAACATAACGCAGCTAATAAAATAAACATTATAGTCATAAAAGCATCTGAAATATAATAATAACTAAGTATGTATAAGCATATTTCAATCTCCTGCTTGGAGGTATACACAAACATGTTCATCTATGATGTAAGTATATCATATAACTCAGATACACCCATATATATGCATTTCATTTGATTTTGGCAAAACACAAGCATATAAGCATATTTAAGCAATAAAATATAAAATCTCATATGCAATTAGTCAAAAGAATATACATATATGCTGCTTCATTCAACCTCATATGCATACTAATACATCTAGAAATAAAGTCCAATAAATCATCATGACTTAACTACACACATATACAAGCATTCTAACTCCTTTTGGCGAACACAAGAATAGAAGTGTATCTAACATCAATCTCATGTAATATCACATAAAATCATCATATAAATCATTGTACAATACATGTTCTTCAGATCCAATACACACGGTTTCACCCCATGATCAAGGTCTATTATACACGGCATCACGCCGTGATCAAGGCTATTTGTACACGGTATCACCCTCGTGATCAAGGCTTTTTTACAATATTTTAACACATGCTCTTTTTCATGCTTTTCTTATATATGCCCATATTATCATGTAAATATTTTGCCATACTTCATTTATCAAATACAAATAACAATAAACATCATCAAACTCAACATGTTCACGTTTCCGTCATAATCATAAATTCTCAATAATGTATCATAAATTACTCATCAAATATTCATAAATCTCATGAAAATATCAAAAGCATCAAAATACATATTATCATAAAATATCATCGATTTGTCCTTTAAACATTCATATCATTTCTTCAAACTTATTTAAAATCATTTATTTTATTTAATAAAAACATCTACTAAACATTAAAAGTTAAAATATTTAAAAAGTATCATCTTCAGTAAGTATAAATATTTACCTTCCACTTGACAAATCTCAATTTCTTTAAGACTAAATGCTTAAACAATGTCTGCTGCATAATTATATTGTTAAAACATTAACAACTATATACTCATACTCTATGGTCAACACCCATGGTATTTGAAAGCACAAGTATCAAAATAGCTCATAAGCAACTCATAGAATACTAGAGTTCCAAAGAGCATTCTAAAAACCTACATAGTTAACCTATAAAGATTTATTATGGTTAAATATAGGGCTGAAATTGAGCCAAGCCGAGTTGAGTCGAGCTTTACAATTTCAAGACTTCTTGACTTGGCTCGTTTATGAGGATACATATTCAAGCCGAGCTGTGAAATGTGTATTCAAGACTTGGCTGGTAAAAGCTCAGCGAGCTCAAGCTCAAGCTAAGGCATTAATAATGCTATTCGAGCCGAGTTGGGTACTCGATCGAGCTCAACTAGGTTATTAAATTTTTTAATGTGTGATTCGAGCAAGTTCAAGTCCGAGTTTGTAAACAACCTTTATATATTTATCTAAAATAAATATAAAATATGTTATATATCAGGCATATTATATAATATAGTATTAATTATAGTCTATAGGTACAAATTAACAAATATTATATATATAACATAGTGTAGAAACTATAATATAATATAACGTAAGGCAAATAGCTAAGCTAGTAATACTATTATAACTAATTAATATTTATAATATAGTATATAACATTTTAACATGAATGATGAGCCATATATATAATGTATATAGTTTATTCTAACTATTCAATATACTCATATTGTTATATCTAACTATATATTAATAAATCCTTAAATATGTTAGTTAATGAACTTAAATAGTAGTAATATTAATAATAGCATACACACACACATATTTGATACAACATCATGGGTAATTCTATATATCAAGTATTATAATTAATATGAACACTATTATTTACTTAATTAGTATAATTATTACTTAGAAACTACAGTAATTTATATATATTAATCAAAGGTGACCTATGATACTCTAAGTAATACTTAATTATTACTTATCATTGGTTAGTTTGTTTACTTGTATATTAAGTTATATTGAGCCGGGGTAGTGTGTGGATTCAACTCATCTAAGTTAGGGTACGGCTCACACGATTGGTCAGATATCAGTCCTTGGTCGTGTTTCTGCGGAGCGAGTGACTTGATGTGTTCGTTGCACTATAACACGAGGCTAAAGATTTGGCTGTCCTGCCTCTCTGGCTTGACTCTCTTGTCTGGTGTTGCGAGAGTCTACGTTGTGGTGTTAATCATTTCTTTATATATTCGATGTGGTCTTTTTTTGTTATTTTTGCCTCACTACATGGCGTGCCACTTAATTAGTTTTACGAGGATTGATCGTGAGTCGACAATAGTTTTTAGGAGGCTCCCTTTGTTTTTGGGTGTGTATTAGTCACCTGATGGTCTTACTTTTACTGTTCATTTGACTCGTTGGGTAATTATAATTCAGTCACAATTATTGTGCTTAGGTTAATTGTTGTTATTTGTCCATCGGTACGAGGTAACTGTATGTATGTTAAGAGATACTGTATATAGAGTGCTTTTTTGACTGTATTTAACTCATCTGTGAAGAAATTGTTGCGGAGGTTATGTGTTACTTCTGAATACTTCGCATATTCTGATGTAGTTCTGTGATATACCTAATATTTCTATTGAGAGTCGTTAATAGTGGTTATTTGCTTATAATCATTAACTTATTAAACTTTCTGTAATAAGATTTATAGACGTGCTAGTTCTACTAGAAGTTGAGGATTTTCCTAAGTTACGAGTTTGGTTTCTTAGATATTGTGCTTGTTTATTTTACAGGCCTTTACAGCTCAATATATAAGTAAGAACCGGACTTTGTCTTCTGGTTGGTTGATTGTTGTTGATTCTATTTCTTTGGTGCAAGTTAGATTGCTTTGCCGATTGTATCTAATGATGGATTATACTCTTCATAAGTTTACTCATACCCAAAGGTTTTGAGTTACTTAAGCATTAGGTGAGAGAATATATGATGTATCGAAGAGGAATCAATTGATATAGTCGAATTTTATACCGATTATAAGTTGTATGGGTTGAGAAGTGAGGTAGGAGCGACTGATCTTTCTAGCGAGAGTTATTAAGGGCTGGAATTATCAATACGAAGGGACGTCGTCCGGACCAATAATATGTTGGTCTTGTTCAAGATCGTTGCAAATGCTATAGAATATGTATTTGTTTCCAGATGACGTTATCTGATCGTAAGCGTCGGTTAAACGAACGCCGAATCACTGTGTGAATGAGTAGGCAACATGGGTTCGTTCGAGAACATGAGCTGCGGACGATAAGTAATAACTGAACTGGGCCATTGTCAATTTCAATCCTTTAGTAGGAACCACAGTCCTGAGACTCGCTGTATGCGGGACGAGGATCACGTGAAGGGCAATGTAATCAGGACGGAGAATTGTACCGTTTCGAGGACGAATTACAGTGGATTTTTTCTTTTTTTTTGTCATTTAACCTACACAATTTATTAGTGCGCTTGTAAGGTTACACTTTCAGGCCTCGGGTTCAATTCAAGCGTTTATTAGTTCTTAGTTGCCCACAATTGCGTATATTTATGTCAGCAATATAATGATGGTTGCTGTTATTTGTGTTTTTCCCCAGTATCTGAATCTTTGGTACGGGGTTGTGGATTGGGGGTCAAGGAAGTAATTGACTTCCATTAACCTTAGACTTACACACGCATTTTCGATGTAACTGTCGACACCAAGGTAGATTGAGTATTTGAGTGACCTTGTAGGTCACTATTTTGGCATTACAAATTGTAGGTTCAGAACACCTCAGAAAGGAATTTACATGCTTATGTCATTAGTTTGGGTGCAAAGAAGGACTTCAGAGAGGGAACTACATCAATTTTATCCGTAAGGTTTTTTTCATTTCTAGGTTGCGTTGGGCGAGGACGGCATTTTAATGTGGGCGAGGTCGTGTGCAAGGCTAAGCGCTCCGATCCCAATTTTTTTGGTGACTCAGAGAGGATTTGCTGTCACTGAAAGGAAACGCGTCTGGAAGTTCGGCAGAACTTGACGTTTGCGTGGAGAAAGAGAATGAGGAATTGTTTGTAGGTTTTCGCTGCTTCGGAGCTCACGATTCTTGGACTTCCGTAGGATGCACGAAATTGATTAGGATTGTTCCTAAAACTCCTATAATACTCCAGTGTATTAATTCTCTCGCTGGGAAAAAAATCAATGGGGTTGGAATCATAGCGCTAAGTGAGGATAGAATGAAAGGTTTGCAAAGAAGGGTTCTTGGGTACTTCTCTTCGTTGTGGTTTTCATGGTCCGT
>FXXK01001707.1:31151-45232 GCA_900184695.1 Betula pendula | reverse complement strand
AAAGAGAGAGATAAAATTCATGTTGGTGTCGAGCTTGTCAACATTGTCATATCCTTAAGTTGTGGAGAAGTTCTGGAGGTGGTGTCAGGTGTTTTGAAATCCTGTACTTTAATGCTGTTAGGAGTTGTTCTGTACTATGACACATCATATTCATTAGTGTCATACAACATTTGCGATCAAAACAAATTCACTGAGTGTTTTGCTACTACATGATAAATAGCTTTCTAGCAATCTGGCTTGACATCGATGTATTTGGTATTCATATTCTCTAGAACCTCAACTAAAGTGCTTATTGAATAAATGGAGGCTAAGAGGTGATTTTGTTGTGAAAGGATGGAAGAAATCGAATCAATGTAATGGTGGCCATTAATGGAATGGTCGGCTCATTCAGATAAGTTTACGATATTGAGTGACAGTCCATTTATGAGCACAAGTCCCATGCCAATAGATTTTTCTTCTCCGATTTGAAAACTTCTTATAGGAAATGTAATATTCTGATTTTCTATGAATTATTGTAATCATCAACTTTGAAGTAATGACACTTGGACAGACATTTTATATTGACCCTTTATTTATTAGATTGGATAGTGGCAATGCCTTTGGGCACCTATGAATAGGGTGGTCGGTACTTCGGGGATTTGAGTCCCATTGGGTGGGCCTAATGGGGGTAGATGGCATGCAACCATTCCACTTCATGTTACAATGACTGGAAAGGTCGGTTTCAACGAGATTTTCCTTTAGTAAGTTATGTTCTCAATAGATTGCATCTGTGCATTTGTGGGAAGCCATTGTAGGACATCTACAAGTCTAGTTTTCAGATATGATTTAATTTTAAATTTCAGACCTCTTGTTCAGGTCCCCGAAGTCCTGTAGCTAGCATATAACAGATTCCATCTAGCCTCCAGTATAATATTAAAAGAGTGCAGGTGAGATTAAATTGATGATAATTGTTTCTAACTACATTTGCAGGTTCCTTTATCCAATTTATCCACTTGTTTGTGTTGCTGCTTCAGCTGTCATTGAGAGCTTTCCTGATCTTTTCCAAGATAAATATAATCCCAACGATAAATCCGTGATGGTTATGGTAAGTGTATCCAAAGTTTCTGTGCGATTTTTTATCTAAATTAATGAGAACTCATGGTCAAGTTCTTGTTGTGTACATACGCAGATAGCCAAATTCCTTAGACCTGTGGTTCTTAGCCTCATATTATGCGTCTCCCATGCTCGCACTTTTTCATTGATTCATGGTTATTCTGCTCCTTTGGAGATTTACAAGCTTTTAGAGCATCATGATGATGCAGGAACAGGTGAGATCCAGCATACTGCTTTTAGATATATGTAACACCATTTCCTGCTCAGAAAAAAAAAATTGTCACACCATTTCCTCTTGGTGATGGAATGATCGCAGAATTTACTTTATAACCCTCTTTAAGTTATTGAAAGAAGAGTTTTCAGGTTATTTTTGTTGACGTAATCATGTTAACAGTCAACCTCCTCACAACACACGCATACTAAGAGGGTTATAAAGTAAATTCCGTGATCATTCTATCACCAAGAGCATTGTGACAGAGTTCTGATGTTCTTTTTGAAAGTCTGAAATATTAGGTAGCTTTATCCTCTGGCTTCCTGTGGTGTTTAAATAAAAATGAACGATGGAAGTGGTATGGTAAATAACATTATATTGCTTAGGGCATGTGGATGAATGTTGGAACAAGTTTAAGCTTCTTGGAAATGCAAAGTGGCTTCCTTTTAAATTTTTGGGATGACACTTACCAAGAGATACAGGCTTTTTACGCCAGCCTGAATGAGCTAATGCACTTTAAACAAAAATAGAGTTTACCAGTTATAATGTGCAGCCAGAGTTAGGAACATACACTTCTTCTTAATGGTCTTTTGATTGAGACTATATATTCCCTTTTGTTTTCAAACTTGTCATTTTCGTAGGCAACTCTTTCTGGAGCATGAATTTATCATTGCCAACCAAAGTTACTGTACGCCATGAAAATAGGGAAAAAAGAAGAAGCAATTTTAAGAACACATCACTTCCAATGACCTTTTATTTGATGTTAAATCATTATATATCTCAAAAGCTTAAGTTGATAGGATAGAATAAATTTAATCATTTAATTTGTACTTTAACAGTCTCTCTTCTGTGTGAGCTCAAGCTCTCCCTCAACAAGTGGGAATTCAACACGTAGAATATTTAATTAAAAATAGGGGGTAAATTCTAGAGTAAGGGTTCGAGATCATGACCTGCGTTCTGATATCATATTAAATTACCACTTATCCCAAAGATTTAAGGTGATAGGAAATAGTGAATTTAATTTTTTAATTCATATTTTAACATTTAGTATTAGAAAGGAGATACATCCATCAAATTTTTTGAAATTTGGATCCTATACATTGCAGGTTCTGTACTTTGCGTTGGAAGTGAATGGCACCGGTTTCCATCATCATTTTTTGTTCCTGATTATGTCGGAGAAGTACGATGGATTGATGATGGATTTCGAGGTCTTCTACCACTCCCATTTAATTCTACCCTCGGAGGGACTGCAGCTGCACCAAATTATTTTAACAATAAGAACAAGGCAGCAGATGAACAATATGTAATTAATCCGTCGTAGAAGATTAGTTGATATGTCTAAACTTGTTTCTGTTTCTCCTCCATTTTTTCATTGATGACTTAACCTTGATGTTACAGCTTCAGGATCTTCAGGCTTGTACTTTCCTCATTGAGTTGCAGCTTAATCGACCTTCCCCAACACGTGGAAGTGACATGTCAACGTGGGAGGTAAAAGTCAGTTTTTTTTCATCTTTTCACCTTTCCTTCTGTGATTGTGCTAACATGTATTTATTTTAATCTTCTTCAGGTAGCTGCAGCACTGCCTTACCTAGACAGGGAGCTCTCTCCTCCCACGTTCCGGTCATTTTTCATCCCATACCTGTGGCAGGAGAAGAATGTATTTGGCATGTACAAGCTGCTTAAAAGAGTACCAAAATGATTTGCGAGCTATATTCTAGAAACTCTTGATGACCATAACTTTTTAAGATTTTGTTCTAACTTGAACCCAGTGCCTATCAATGAAGAAAAACCCTAAAAGCATTGACACCTGATTTGGAAAGATATTGTAGCTGTTCTAACTAGTAGGGTTTACCTGATTCTCTATTGAATTTGAGTTGAGTAGGCATTTGGAAATGAGATTGTAGCTGTTCTTACTCTAACGAGTAGTGTTTACCTGATTCTACATTGAAAATTGAATTGAGTAGGCCTTTGATTTATACTAGTATGTTTTTTACAGATTCTATATTATTATTATTTTTTTTGTTTTTTGTTTTTGGGGTTTCCCCGGTTAGCTCTTGGGGTATTGCTGAAAATATTTCGCACAATATGCAGTGGTGGTGGTGCTTGTCAGCATTGGGTTCCGGGTGGTTCTTTTGTGGTGGGTGTAGTCTCTGTTTTTCTGTGTTGTTTTTTGTTGGCTAGCTTCTTGTGTGGTTTGTTTTCCCTATTTAGGCAAGCCGCTACATGTTCTCCCATTGCCCTTGAACGATAGAAGAAATACTTATCTTCTTTGAGATAGCTGTTGATTGGTTTGCATCTATGGTCAATCAATAGGTTTGCAGATCTATTATTCTAGATGATAATTTGCCATCTCGTTGCGCCACCAGGAAAATCAATTCTCGTTATTTTCTGAGCCCCCTATGCCGTGACTTCGACTTTGATTATGATGAATGAGTGGAAAGATCTTTATAGGAGTCCCTGTCTGATCCAACCAAAGAGTTGGTGAAAAAAATTCGATGGAGGTCGAGAATTCTAATTCATGAACCTCTTACACCCTTGTCATTATACCACCATTTAAACCTTTGACTTGAAACGCTTGTCATACCATTCTACTTCAAATAAATTAATCGATTGAGTTTTCTCATTTCTAGAAACATTATTACCTATTATGGGTCCATTATGCATAAGCTAATGTAGTTTCATTATGAAAGAACGGGTTTTCACCCTAAGGCACACAAACAATGAACGAAAAAAGACTACCATTATGTTTTAGTTTATTTTTATTTTTTTTTTTACGAATTTATTGGAGATATTTTTGTCTTATTAAAAGACTTGTAAAGTCATTTTTATCTTTTTACAAGATATGATGATACATTGCAAATTTTTGATAGTTTGAAGACATTGCAAATTGGATGGTAATTTGAAAGATGTACATGTTCTTAAAATAATAATAATAATAACTATTTGCTGATTATGCAGTTCAATGAAAGAATTCGTTTTTAGATAAAATTTAATTTATACAAAAAGATTTGAAAAATGCTACAGATACCAAATTTTTTCCTAAGAAATGGTTACCAAAATGATATAGAGCTTATTCATTGGAGATGATAAAAATAATTAATAAAAAAAAAAAATGCTACGTACACAATTGAATAAACTTCGCATCATTTTGGTAGTCATCTTTAGATTAAAAATTTGATACCCCTAACGTTTCTCAAAAGATTTATCACCTCCATTCTTCACACAGGTATCCTAGGAGACAGGCTGTGCTTTGGTCCCGTTATTACAAATGTGACCTCTAGGCCGCCATGGTCAAAACCAAGTCACGTATATATAAATAATCCCAACCGGCAACCGATGGTGTTAGTGTATATACACAACAACTAAAATTCTAACCACTAGTCAATTTCTCCCAAACAGTTATAATTTCTTCTCCCACAGCAAACTCTTTTGATGATTTTAGTACTAAATTCATTATATGTCTTAACCTGTTTACTTGTTATGTTCATTTTAAAAATTGTTAATATCCTAAAAGAGAAAATAAAAATTATTTGAAGTAAATTACTTTGGCATCAATAAATTTACATGATATTTTCAAGTTCATTTAGTGGAAGGCCTTTTGCAAAATGTAACACAAAGAACAATATATAAGACTAAAGAAATACTTAATAACCATGGAGTCAATGAGATTAAAGTAGTTTTCAATATTATTATAAGTACAAATTAATAGAAACTTGAAACCAAATACTCAAAGATAGTGAAACTTGAAACCAACCGACCAGGAATAGAAAGGAACACCATTTCAGTTTCCAAAAGAAAATACAACTAAAAAGGAAAAGATCGAATACCAGTCTCCGGATGATTTCGCTAATCGCTAGTCAATGATCTCTAGCTTAAACCCAACTTCCCTCGGCAAATTTCGAAGCATCCTAGCGAGTCTTGGACTGCCTTCCACCTTCACATATTGCAAAGTGGTCAAACTCAATAGTTCTGGTGCGCTACTAAATTTATGGCAATGGAAGATAACCAAATGCGTAAGCCTTGGCATTGCACTTCTCTCCTGATTCCATTCTACAATTTTCAATGTACGCAATTGGAGGAATTGGAGTTGAGGAAACGAATATGCAGTGACGTGGATGCTAACATCAGATAAAGGATCTTTTTCTACATGTAGTTTCAGTATCCGAAGGTTACGAAGCTTACCCAGCTCTGTCACGCAGGCATCAAATCTTTCAACACGTGTGAAGTGTAGCTTGGTGACTGTCGATGGAATTGAATCCGGATTTCCAGCAAACATTCCGCAATTGTGAATTCGCAATGCTTCAAGATGAGCTAAATGGTGGAGGCTTGGAAAAGAAACTACTTCACGCCTATCCCTCAATGACGGTCTATTAATGTTTATTTTCAATTTCCTAACATTAGGAAGCTTTTCCGATACGAAAAGGAAACTATGCTGTTGAGGATCATAATTAATTTCTAAGATGGAAAAGACTTGGAGGTTCACTAGAGCTCCCTCTGAATCCCTAGGTAACAACAATCCAGGACACACATTCAGATTTCTTAAACGGTGCAGCTTAAATATCCCTTTCGGCAAATATCTCTGTAAAAGACCACCGCCTGCTACTTCAAGCGTCACTAGATTCCTAAGGTTGCCAATGGAATCTGGAATAGCAAGTTCCTCACCCTCAATTTCTAACCTCAAGTACCTCAAATTGATAAATGTTGCAATGCTTTTGGGAAAGAATGAAACTTTGTAGCACTCATCAAACACCCGAAGCAGTTTGCAGTTTATCTCCAACCACGTCCATGGGTCTTTGTTCCTATGAAAGAAAAACAAAGAACGGGCATGTGTAGGGACAGAAGGGTTTGAAGACAGAAATCGATCAAGGTTACCTGGGATGGATACTCTGCGGGAATTGTTCGTGGATAATTGGTAATCTGAACGAACCTCAAGAAACTTCTCTTTCCCACTCTCTGATATGCAGAGATCTCGCAAAAGATCATGGATACGACATGTCTTTGCTCCTCCATTTGTCCTCCTCCTAGCCACTTGGATTAAGCTTCGATCAATCAACTCTTCCAAGTACATTTCAGCAACATCCTCGAGGCATCTATGGCGAGTGTGCTGTATGAAACCCTCCGCTACCCACAGGTTAATCAAGATCTTTACCGTGATCTCATAGTCTTCCGGGTATATACCAAAATACAAAAAGCATGGTTTCAGGTGCTCGGGCAGATCGGTGTAGCTTAAGGATAGTATTTTCTCGCATATTGTTGTATCCTCTTTACGATTAAGCAAATTAGTTACATGATCGCCAACAAATTTCGACCATATGTGGAGTGACTTGTCCATTTTTGCTAAATGGCCCGCTAATACCACAATCGAAAGTGGTAAGCCTTGACAACCTTTTGCGATTTGCCTCCCAATAGTTTCTAATTCTGGCGGACATGTTCGTCCTCGGAACACCTTCTTACTAAAGAGTTCCCAGCTTTCATCTTCGTTAAGAAATGGGAGATAGTAAGGAGGAGTAGGGCTTGAATGTAACGCCACTTTTTTTTTTCGGCTGGTGATCAATATTCTGCTTCCGTTGGAGTCATCAGGAAAAGCAGATCTTACCACATCCCAGACTTTAGTTTTCCAGATGTCGTCCATGACTACTAGGAACCTCCTCCCTTGCAAGCATCTGAATAACTGCTTTTTTAGTTCATCCTCACTCATGTCTTCAAGTCCCATTCCCAACTCTTTTAAAATTTTAAGTAACAGCTCTCTGGTTCTGAAATCTTGAGATACACACACCCAAACATGGCAGTTAAAGTGCCTCGTAACACGAAGATTATTGTATATTTTCTTGGCAAGAGTGGTCTTGCAACGGGCATTCCGATGATTGAAATGACATCAAGCTTAGGATCCCTTCTTCAGTAAGTTGCTCCAATTTCGTTGAGTCATGAACGAAGCCCACCACGTATCTCCTCGACTTCTTCTCCTGCGTCTGTGCATTGGCTCCTCCTCTCGAGTGCATTTACAGAAGCTTCAACACTTTCAATGCCATACTTTCTCTATTGTTGTAGATTTTCGTTGATTTTCTCTTTGATGCCTACTATCTTCTTTTAACATTTCGAAGCATCATTGCGTGAGAAGGGAACGAAATATCCTCTTCATTGTGCTCATACTCCTGTGTTTCCAGCCTTGGAGATGAAACCGTCGATACATCCTCAGCCTCGTGAGCCACGTCCCTGATTTGCCGAACAACCTCCTTCACAATTCATCGTTCCGTTTCCCCTGAGAGTTCTTTAGGAAGATATTTATGAAACGGAGCTCCCAATAAGTAAATTGACTTTATCCTCGCTCCAGCAAGGAATTTGCTTTACTTCTGGAGTCGACCGGACAAGTTCTCCAAGAGGAAAGTGACAACAGCGTCTGCCATAATTGCTTAAAAAAGGGAAGGAAGGATGAAAGGAAACAGATCCACAATCGGTAAGTTTGTTGTTTAGATTTCGATTTTGGAATGTTTGTTGGGAGTGATAAGAAGACAAAAGATACGAGGAGAAAGGGATGAGAGAAGAGCTCAAGAGGCAGAGTTGTTCGGGTTGCTCTTGGAAAGAGATTTACAGAATATCATTTTATTATTGATGGGGACTCGGGTGGTGGGTAGGAAAAGGTAGGAGGCAACGTTACACTACCCCACTCACAGAGAGCTTTCCGCGTTGCTTCGTCTATTTTGTTTTGGGCATTCCACGCTGCTTCAATAAAATAAGACCGATCCTAAAAGCATTGGAAAACACGAGTAATCACATTGGTACTTCACAACATTTTACCTTTTGATTTTGGGAAGCCACGCGACAACTTGTTTTTTTTCTTTTTCTTTTCTTTTTTTTTATAAATTATGCATGGAGACATTGTTGGATGTGGGTAGGACTAGCGATAGCAGTAATGCCCATGTGCATCCCTGTTTGAAGCGTTGCTGTCCAGGTAGTCCTACCCCCACTCAACTGCCCAGATTTATCCTGACGTCGTGCCCTGGGGTCCCAGATTTATAATGTAATGAGGATTTTTCTGTTGAATAGAAAAAACTATTCGGCTTTGATCTTTGGTAGCCTTTATGAAAAAATGTTTTTCGTTTATGTCAAATTTGTTGCAAAAGCTGTGTGTTGTCCAAGTCTTTGTTTATTATTAAAAAAAAAAGTCTTTGTTTATTAACTATATAAGTTCTTGCCATTCATTGTTGCAAAGCTGTGTGTTTGTCTGTGGACGGGTTTTTTGTTACTTGCTTGTTTCGAAAACGTCTGACTTTGGAGATAAGTGGAAGACAGAAGACGAGAACCTGTTGAAAATAGAATTAATTTTTTGGGGTGAAAAGGCGGGTTGCGGTTAGTGGTTATTGGCTATAACCGCAACCGCAACCGCCTCTAGGCGGTTATTCTAAAATCGTACCGCCACCGCACCGCTAGGGCGGTTAGCGGTTGCGGTTATAACCGCCGGTTAGCGGTTATAAAACGTTAAACGGCCGCTATACCGCTTTTGATAAATTGAGTTTTTGGGCTTTTTTTAATTTGGGCCGATTTTTTCTCGTTTGATTTTTTTTTTTTTGCCGCATTTTTTGTCTTTTTCAGGGCTGACTTGGCCTAAGCTTTTTTAAAAAAAAACCCCTATAAGTAGTATAAAAACCAACGTTTGATGCTAAATAACCCATGCAAAAATTGAAAAGTTGAAAACCTCAAAACCCAACGTTTGATGACTTTGATCTAATGCTTACACTTGATTCAAAGAGAAATGATGAAACAAGAAAAATTCAAAGTGAAAAAGCAAGCATGCATTTCAACTTGATTATTTGACAGATATTCACTAAGTCACAACAGTGTGACTACGCTAATATGAAATTATAGTCACAAAGATGCAGCGTGAGCTTGGGGCTGATTTTAATCAGCCCTAAGGCCAAACGACATGTGTCGTTTGGGTTGAAAATATATATATATTATATTAAAAGCGGTTAGCGGTTTACCGCTAACCGTCTATACCAAAACCGCTAACCGCCCCGCCTAAGGCGGTTAGCGGTTTTTTTAACCGCTTTGAAGGCGGTTATGCGGTTATACGGTTAGCGGTTAGCGGTGGCGAGGCGGTTATAACCGCCCCGCCTTTTCAGCCCTATTAATTTTTAATGTAATGTGTCATATTTTTAATTAATATCATTTTTTAGTGTTTCAATGCTTAAAAATAGCCTAATTTTTATATTTAAAAATCTGCATTTTTTTAAAATAGTAAGTTATTCTGATTCAAAGAAAATTAACGGTTCATATTTCCATTTCATAAGCGGGGGAGTTGCTTGACTGGTTTTGAAAGGAAACCCAACATTTCACGTGGCAGTTAAGTGGAAGCAAAAAGGTTGCGTCTTTTTATAACTTTTCTCAGTCTCTATATGAGTGAACGATTGGCATCAGCCCAGGCTGTCGTTTAGAATTACCCCTCTATATACATGCCTGCTCCCACTGACTCGAGTCACGCGTAAGACATTTATTATAGTCCTGTCCTCTTTGAATATGCCGCCCTCTGATCATTCACATCTCTTCTTTTATTTTTTCAAAATTTAGTAATAAATTTTTTAAATTTTGATAAGTGTACACTAATCAAATTTTTGAGATTAAATAATTAAGTCCATTAAAAAACGATTTTTGCATATTTAATTAATTTACTCACATTGGCCACTAAAAATATTCTAAGTGGAAGACAGAGGGTTGCGTCTTTTCATACAACTTTCTCTATCCCCTAGGCCCTACACATGCTTGCTCCACGACTCTGGTCACGGTGTTAGACTTTTAAGTTCTGTGATCTTTGATATGCTGCCCTTTTATTATTCCCACCATCTGACTCTGCCGGAACCGGTCGGAACCAGTCAGAGACATTTTCGGGATCGCTCAGGACATTTTCGAGATCCGCTGGGACATTTTCGGAACCCGCCCTAGACATTTTTGGGACCCTCCCAGGACATTTTCATGACCCGCCGGGCATTTTCGGGCCCGCCGAGACTTTTCGGGACTGCCGGGGACATTTTCGAGACCTGGCCAGAATATTTTCGAGACTGCCCGGACTCTTTCGGGACCCACCCGAGACTTTTCAAGACCTCCCCGGACCGCCCGGACATTTCGATACCGCCCGGGGTTTTCGGGACCTCCCGAGATCCCCCGGGACATTTTCGAGAGCTGCCCGGGACACGCCCGGGACATTTTCGGGCCTCCCCGAGACCCGCCCGGGACATTTTCGGACCGCCCGGGACATTTTCGAGACCTGCCCTGGACATTTTTTGGACTCGCAGAGACATTTTCGGGACCTCCCTAGGACATTTTCGGGACCCGCCCGGAACATTTTCGACGACCTCCCGGGACATTTTCGGGACCTGCCCAGGACTCGTCCGGGACATTTTCGGGCCTCCCAGGCCCCGCGGGACATTTTCGGGACCTCCCCGGACATTTTCGGGCCCGCCCGGGAACATTTTCGGATTTCCCCGGGACTTTTCAGGAACTGCCCGGGACTCGCCTGAGACATTTTCGGGACCTCCACAGGACATTTTTCGGGACTGCCCAGAACCTGCCTAGGACATTTTTTGGGACCTCCCCGAACTTTTCGGAACCGTCCGGGATATTTTCGGGACTCGCCCAGGACATTTTCGGCACCGCCGGTGACATTTTTGGACTCGTCGTGACATTTTTTGGACCCGCTCGGGACTTTTTGGGCCTGCTCGAGACATTTTCGGGACCGCCCGGACATTTTTGGGACCCATCGAGGACATTTTCGGTACCCCCAGGGACATTTTTGGGACTCGCTCAGGACAACATTGGGACGTCACCGAGACCTGACCGGGACATCACTGAGACCCATTCAGGACCCGCCCGGGACAATTTATATTAATTTTTTAAAATTGTGCATAAAAAATAATTTTTTTTGGTTAATATGATTAGTTGAAAATATAAAAAAAATATTTGCTATTTTTCGTGCGCGCCAAACACCGAAAAATATTTTCAGCGAAAATCATTTTTCTGAAAATCAATTTCCCTGAAACCATTTTTCGATGGAAATCATTTTACGTCGAAACAAACGGGGCCTAAATTTAAGTAGTAAATTTTTTAAGAGTTTGATAAATATCTTGTATTTATTAAAATGCTCATCAAACTTAATAAGTACTATACACTTATCAAATTTTCAGAGTTAAAATGCTAAATCTACTATAAGATGATTTTTACATATTTAATTAAATTTATTGAACAAAGCTATTTTGTTGAGGTCAGTGCTCTAAGAGGAAGACAGAAGGCTGCGTCTTTTCATACAACTTTTCTTAGTCCCCTAGACATGCTTGCTCCACCGACTCCGAGTCACGTGTAAGACTTTTATAGTCCTGTCCATCTTTGAATATGCTGCCCTCTTTATTATTCACACCATCTTTCTTTTAATCTTCTCTAAATTTAAGTAATAAATTTTTTTAAGGATTTGGTGAGGGTATAGATGAGTATTATACACTCATCAAATTTTTACAGTTAAAATGCTGAGTTTATTAAAGGACAATTTTTACACATTTGATTAAATTTATTCAATAAAATAGTTAAAAAGACTATTTTATTTAGGCCAGTGATCTATGAGGAAGACAGAAGGTTACGGGGGTGTTTGAGAATTATGTTCTTGTAATTAGAGACTGGCGTATATTTTATACAGGAAACCCCGTTCCATACATTCAAGTCGGTGCAGTCTAGTATATGGAGACATAAACGGAGTTGCGTGGATACTATTTATAGCTGAATACATCAACTTCTTGTTAGTCCGCTCCTTTGACATGCCTGCCTCACACAACTCGAGTTACGTTTAAGACATTTACAGTCCTGAGTCATAACTTTGAATATGACCAATTTTCAGGGGCAACCTCGGTTTTGTCTATTCCGATTTCTCGATCAAACTGAGTTTTTTTTTAATTTTTTGAGTAATAAATTTTGAAGATTAATAAGTGTACACGCGATTAAAACATGTTTTAGTGTTAAAAAAGTTCAGCGTTCGATTATCTAAAGTACAAACTGACGTAAGTTTAGCACCACCTACCTTGTTATTCAATTAAACTAATCGAAGTATTAAATTAAAAACTATCCGTTAAGTAGAAGGTCTGGAGCGAGAGAGGAAGAATTTTTTCGCGAGTTGAGAGTATCAAGTTGTAGCCTTATCATAACGATGCTACACATGATTCTTAAAAAAATATGTCAACACACATACGTACGGCATAACACTTATTATTGCAAGGAAAGGTATCAGTGTATGGTTGCTTGTCCATAATGTCAATCGGATGAATGTACGGTTGGACGTTCTTTTCCGTCGAACTAAGGTTTTTTTTTATATATTGTTGCTTCCGTTTAATGATATACGTGGTAGGTAATTATCAGTATTTATGCACCAAAAAAGAAGACACACACACCTCCTCTATGAATGAGTATTTTCGAAAGAAACACTATGTCAACAACTAAAATCTTAATGTTCTGTTTGAGTAAAAAACCAGCAATGCATGTGGCTCATTTCATCTCGTAGTATAAAAATTTTAAGGATCTGGTATTCGGCGTAAGGGCTTAAACAATATCGAGACCGCTCAAAATTTTGCTGCTTCCTAGTAGCAGACTTTTCTATAAATGGCGTGTGTTTCCATTGACTCCGAGTCACTTGGTCAAGATGAACTTACTAGTAAGGCGTGGTCTATTCTTTTTGAATTATTCGCTCGCAACCGTTCACATCATTTTACGTATCGTCCATCGTTTCCTTTTTAATTTTCTCTAAATTTAAAGTCATAATTTTTTTTTTCTTTATTTACATACACCCGAGAATATTTAGGTGGGTTTGGTGAAATATTTTGTTTTTTTTCTTGGTTTTTTTAATAAAAAGGTATTGAATGTAATGTAGTGCAAAAAATATTGTAAATTTTTATAAAAATATTACGTTTATTTACAAAATATAAATTCATGCTTACCCTCCTGTCGTTTCTTTATACAGATGATATTAACACAATATTAGTTTAGAAAGAGAAGCTAAAGGAGGAATGAAACGACTGAGTATGTTTGTAAAAGAGGTGATAAATATTTAAGAGGTGATAGGCTCTTCAAACTATACAATTCAAATTTCATGATTTGCAGTAACAGACATAGTAAGTCCCTGTTAAGAGTTCTTTTTTATTTTCGTTCCTGGTATTTTTTTTTTATTTTATAGGAAAAATAAAGATTTATGGGGAGAGAGGCCGTGCGTTATCACCGGATTCAGAAAGACCATAAGAGAGTTAAGAAGCATCTCTACCTTCTGTATCCGAATTATCTACAAATTGGAACACGTGAGTGTCAGTTCTATTAGATATGAATTGGATAATGTTTTACAAGTTTAATACATGAGGTATTGTTATTGACGATCGATAGAAGAATATAGGTCCATATGCAAAAGATTGAATTTTTATCTATTTAATGACTATATGCCTATATTTAAAGAAAAAACCCAAAAAAATACATTTGGTTTTGTGAAATCAAAAAAAGCTTGTTTTCATAGCCACTATAATAAATGTATAGCTTGACTTTCGATAAAAAAATATAAATTATTCTCAACTGTAACATGCCATAAAATTTTAAATTAGTCGTCAACAAGATAATATGCTTCTGAAAAATAGCTAACTTTTATACATGTGGGAGAGAGTTACAATGTGTTTTTGTATTGTCTTAAATGTGAGTTGTTTCAGTTCGAACTGGCGGTATTCATTCTCCGGATTCGCCAAAGGAAAATTTCACGGTTCATATTTCA
>FXXK01001707.1:13289-31126 GCA_900184695.1 Betula pendula | reverse complement strand
GTCAAAACACCTCCATCAAATTTTTCAAATTTTTTACTGTGCACCGTACTGACGGTGCACAGTAATATGTCTGATGGTTTTTGGCTTTCCCAGGAAGCATTGGACAAATAAAACGTAACTTGTCGAAAATACCCATCAGACAAGTTACATTTTCGAGTGAAAAATGGTGTTTTGGCTCTCCCATTAAGTGGGGTATTTTTCGGCAAGTTATGTTACCCAAACCACAAGGCAACCAAAAAAAAGTAATCCAAAAATCCATCGACATGTTACTGTGCACCGTCACGTACGGTGCACAATAAAAAAATTTGAAAAATTTGATGGGGTGTTTGACAAACGAGTAGAGATAGGCGTCCTTCAGTGACAGGACGCATATCGTCCGTCTTTAGTGAAAAATATAAATAAAAAAATAAAAAAAAAGCTTTATTCATTTAAAAATAACTTAACTTATCAAATCTCATTTTATTTTTCTCCAAGATTATTAAATGGGGATGAAATAAGCCTGAACCTGTTTTTGTTAAAAAAATAATTTTACTTATTTTTTATCCATATAAAAATAAGAAAAAAATATTTTTTTTAACAAAAAACAGGGTTCAGGCTTATTTCATCCCCATTTCATAACTTTTTGAAGAAAAATAAAATGAGGATTAGATGAGATTTAAGCATGTTTTTTTAATAAAATAAAGCTTTTTTTTTTTTACATAACATGGACGCTAGGCGTCCGTCACAGACGGACGCCTAGCACGACTCTTGACAACACCCCCTGCGTCTTTTTTCCATACAACTTTTCTCAGTCCCTAGACATGCCTGCTCCACTGATGACTCCGAAGTCACGTAAGACTGTTATATGATCCTGTTCCATCTTTGAAATATGCTGCCTCTTTATCATTTTAGCACCATCTCTCTTTTTAATTTCAGTAAATCTTAAGTCATAAAAAATTTTTTTTTTCTTTATTACATTACACTCGAATAGATAGTGTGGGGTGGTTGTGAAATATTTTTGTTTTTTTTTTTAATTTTTTATAATAAGAATTATAGAATGTTGATTGATGTAAAGTAAAAAAAAAAAAGTTATGAATTTTTTATAAAAATATTTTTATTACAAAATACAATTCCATTGCTTACCCTCACTTTTTTTAGCAAGATTTCAAACATCTAGGAAATGCTAGAGGAGGGAAAGACAGAGATTTTGGGTGAAAATAATAGATATAATTGGCTTCAACTATATGCAATTCTAGATTTCAGGATCAACTAATGTATTGCTTTAAGTCATTTTTTTTTTAAAAAAAAAAAAAAAAATTTCTTATTTTAAGAAAATATAAAGATAAGAGAAGCTGTTGTGGATAGTTCTAAAGAAAATGAATTAAGATACTCTACTATCTCAAATTTGGAAGTGAAGCCGTTTCTAAGTATTGGAAACGCTTAGAAAATGTCATATATTAAAAAATGATCTCTCTCTTTTTTGACAAGCGGGGGAGTTGCTTGACTGGTTTTAAAAGGAATAATTTGAAGAAGAAAAAACAGGAGACCCAACATTCACGTGGCAGTCTCTTAACTCCAGAGTCTGCCAATATATTGGCTCCTCCTACATCAAAATGGGAATAAAAATTTAAAATGGAAAGCAGTTGGTTCTTGATTTTAAAAATAATAAAATTATTATTTCATTCAATAAGGAATTTGAAATGGAGGGGATTCTTCTCCATCAAAATGAGACCAGAATAAGTACATTTAATTCGAAAAATGCTTATTACAAAATAAAAAAATGCTGAAACATTTGTTTTTTTTTTTTGTAAGTAGAATCATTCATTCATTCAAACAATGGTTACAATGAAGAACAGATGGGTGGGCTCCCAACAATAAATCCAAGAAGAATAGTGCCAAGAACTCTAACACCAGTGAGGCAATGGGATGATTTTGATTCTAAAAGAATCAAAAATTTCCCGGACCTATTTACCTTGGACGAAGCCAAGGATTGGGCCATATAAAGCGTATATAGCACCGAAACCGTGGAGGGCAGGGGTATGACACTCAAGAGAGCCATCCGCCCTACCCTAAACAACAACCCCTTTTCGGGGATTGAGGGATGGCCACTTTTAAGGTAAAGGAACAACCAACCCCATAGAAGGGGTTGAAGGATGGGCACTGCAGAAACCAGAACAAAAACTCCATAATAATAGATCTCCCACACAGGATGCATCAACAAAAGCAAG
This sequence comes from Betula pendula, assembly GCA_900184695.1. Classification (NCBI taxonomy): domain Eukaryota; kingdom Viridiplantae; phylum Streptophyta; class Magnoliopsida; order Fagales; family Betulaceae; genus Betula; species Betula pendula. The sequence continues at coordinate 28,919 of FXXK01001707.1, read as the reverse complement.
AGAGATCTAAGCCCAAAAACAGAAGAAGACATAAAGAAAAAACAGCAAAGATACAAACAAAAAACCCAACACAGCAAACTTTCGGCGGAGCCAAAGGTCGGTGAGGGGGTTGCGCCTGGTGCCTCTGCAAGCCTCGGTCACCATATTTAGGACTGTATTTTGGGGTTCCGGGAACCTTGGCTCAGAACTTCTAGATCTCCCCATTTATTATCTTTTTAATTCTTCATTTTTGCTTATATTTTATTCTTATTTGATAATATTAAGTTTTGGTTTTTTAATAAGTAGGATAGACATAAAAATTATATTACTCTTTTTTATGTACTGAACACACAAGGTTGCGCTATTCTGTTGGTAACCTAGTTGGAACGATTGATCCTCTCTTTTTATCATATTGTTGTGTTGTTATGCTGAAAATGTTAATAAGCTTTAGAAATTGAACAGGTGTTTTATATTCGTTCTGTCTCTCTAGGAAGATTTATATTTGTATTTGTTAACATGTGAGAGAATCCTAATAAATAGATCTATATTGGTAGTTTTAGGACTCAATATGTTTAGAGGCTACATTCGCTAGGGATATGACACTGTTAACCATTATTTTTTCTTTTATAATATATTTGGTTGTTTCGGCGTAAGCGTTTCCCACCATTTTCGATTTTTTTATGTATTGGAGGTTTACTTTTCTCTTCTTTTTGTATGCTCTCTCCTCCGTTATTAGTTAGTGTATGAGGAATAAAAGATGGATTTGTTTCTCAATGGAGATTAAGGTATTTTTGAAGTTTGTAGTAATTTATTTTGCAGGCTTGACATTGCTTTGTAAAATATGTTTTCTTTCTGGTTCATTAGGAAGTAGGGTTTTGATGTCTTAGAGTAGATTTTGGATGAATAATTTATGGTGTCTTTCCACCTGGTCCAGTTTTTATAGGATTCTATTTTTTTAATATTTTCACAACTGCATAGTAACAGGAGTTTTGTATCTTTTTAGACACAAATTACTTTGTTTGCTCAAGCTTTTTATAACTAATAACTCTTAAGATTCTTTTAGAGAAATATATATCGAAAAATCTATGTCAGTGCTGATCGAACTAATGGGCTATATATTTTAATGTAGCTGTATTATTATATTGGTGTATTCTGAGGCCTAGAATAGCGCCTAATCTTTTTTACTCGGGTGACATTTTAAATAGAATATAGCAAATGTTTTATAACTATTGGCTTTTAACTCTTTATCTCGCGCATTTAATTAGAATCCATTAATACTTAATTAGTAGTGGCTGGTCGCAATTCTCCTTTTCTCGCCACGAAGGAGCGGGTGCGTGTAGATGGTTGTATTTTAGCTTTGGATTTTTGAGAGAAGAATTCGTCTCTAGTTGGCGCGAATTTCCGTTGCCAGTTGCGTTCTTGACTGGTACTTCTAGAGTCTGCCCTAATTTTGATGAGTGGTTATATTTGTGATCTTCCACCATAACATGCTTATCGTCTCTCTCCCTTTGTGCTTGCAGCTGTTGTTGTTGGAAGGTTTCATTCTCCTAACCTTCTCTCTCTCTCTCCAGTTAGGATATCTGATCATAAATGTGGAGGTGGTTTCCTTTCTCTTCGATGCAAATTCGGTCACTAGAGGCATACGAAACCATTCTACACTACGTCTCGAGTCACTTCCTCCTCCTCACATGAAAATGTGGCCAGGTTATCTTTTGTGATTTTCTCTTTTTGCTCTATAGGCTCGCATCATCAACTTCCATTGCTCGCTGCGCCAATGGTGCTGCTAGAGAAGCGCGTAGGTGCGCACCAGTCGTGAGCGTAGTTTCAGCCGTGTATGAGAGTAGTGCGATAGAACCTACCTGTGTCGGCGCGAGAATGGGGGCTGATTTTGACTCTAAGCGCGCAGTCAACCATTCGACGTGTATTGGTTTTTCGACGTGGTTGGCGTAGCCAAGGGACTTGGGCACTATAAAGCCCTACTATCGCACGAGCTGTGGTAGCGTAGGGCGTTGTGGTGTTCACTCGCAAGATGTGCGCGATTCCGCCCTCTCTGACGTCTCCGGCTCCGTCCGCGCTCTCGTAGATCTGGGTCTCTTTCGGTCGATTTTAGCGTTGTCTTTTTTACTTGTTATAGATATTGTTCTGATTTCCTTGTATGTAAGGGTTTCGCATTGCTGGTAGTTGGATATCCTGTCCATGTGTGGACCAACAAGCTCATAATCATAGTTCCACACCAGCGATCGCATTCACCAAAGCTCAGAGAGTCTAAGCCCAAAACAGCGAAACGAACTAAAGAAAACGCAAGTACAAAAAAATCCCACCGCAACTTTCGTCGAGGCCAACGGCGGAACGGGGTGAGCCGGCAGAGGGTGCCGGAGACACCACAAGAGACCAGTAGGGACGGGGGAGGAGCACCACGCGCGGAGGAAGACCAGCCACGCGTCGGCGCGTGCGGGACACGCGCCCGCGAGTAAGATCTACTCGCAGACGCGTGCGGACCACGCTCCGACGTGTGCTCACCACGCTCCGACGTGTGCTCATCTGATGGCGGTGTGGCTGGTGGCGGCTGGAAGCGGTGGAGCCCAGGAAATGAAAACCGGCCATCTTGTGGTGGGGGAGTGGACGGAAAAGCTGTTGTGTAGGGGTTGAGCCTCCGGAGAGACGAGAGAAGTCTCCGAAGAGACGGTTACCACCTCCGAAGAGGCGGGAGAAAACGGGGGAAGGAGGAAGAATCCTCCTCCCTGGGCAGCAAAAGGGGACTGAAACATTTGTTGAATTGCTACAAAACTCACTCATCAAATATTAGACATGTGAACACTCTAAAAGAGTTTCAAGACGGAAATTCCTTGGCCAATAAAGACGGAAATTTCTCTGAAAAGACAGCAATTGCAGGTTAGAGTGACTAGAAGCATGGGCCCTTCGGTGGTAAAGTTGCTCCGCCACTACTTTTAGGTAGAATTTTTTTTGAGATGCAAAAGAGTTTCACATGCCTAAAGTTAAGCTTTTTATTCTATTAATCACGGTATATCCTTTTTCTTTTTCTTTTTTCTTTTTTATTTATTTTGTATGAAAAATAGATCCTTTTTCTTATTCGCACTTGACTTGGTTTTCATATATTCTTATAGAAAGTTGGAATATATATATATATATTCAATCTTCTTTAACTAGCAGTTTTTTTTAAAAAAAAGAATCCTTTGGCCTCGACGAAAGTTGCGGTGGGATTTTTTTGTACTTGCGTTTTCTTTAGTTCGTTTCGCTGTTTTGGGCTTAGACTCTCTGAGCTTTGGTGAATGCGATCGCTGGTGTGGAACTATGATTATGAGCTTGTTGGTCCACACATGGACAGGATATCCAACTACCAGCAATGCGAAACCCTTACATACAAGGAAATCAGAACAATATCTATAACAAGTAAAAAAGACAACGCTAAAATCGACCGAAAGAGACCCAGATCTACGAGAGCGCGGACGGAGCCGGAGACGTCAGAGAGGGCGGAATCGCGCACATCTTGCGAGTGAACACCACAACGCCCTACGCTACCACAGCTCGTGCGATAGTAGGGCTTTATAGTGCCCAAGTCCCTTGGCTACGCCAACCACGTCGAAAAACCAATACACGTCGAATGGTTGACTGCGCGCTTAGAGTCAAAATCAGCCCCCATTCTCGCGCCGACACAGGTAGGTTCTATCGCACTACTCTCATACACGGCTGAAACTACGCTCACGACTGGTGCGCACCTACGCGCTTCTCTAGCAGCACCATTGGCGCAGCGAGCAATGGAAGTTGATGATGCGAGCCTATAGAGCAAAAAGAGAAAATCACAAAAGATAACCTGGCCACATTTTCATGTGAGGAGGAGGAAGTGACTCGAGACGTAGTGTAGAATGGTTTCGTATGCCTCTAGTGACCGAATTTGCATCGAAGAGAAAGGAAACCACCTCCACATTTATGATCAGATATCCTAACTGGAGAGAGAGAGAGAAGGTTAGGAGAATGAAACCTTCCAACAACAACAGCTGCAAGCACAAAGGGAGAGAGACGATAAGCATGTTATGGTGGAAGATCACAAATATAACCACTCATCAAAATTAGGGCAGACTCTAGAAGTACCAGTCAAGAACGCAACTGGCAACGGAAATTCGCGCCAACTAGAGACGAATTCTTCTCTCAAAAATCCAAAGCTAAAATACAACCATCTACACGCACCCGCTCCTTCGTGGCGAGAAAAGGAGAATTGCGACCAGCCACTACTAATTAAGTATTAATGGATTCTAATTAAATGCGCGAGATAAAGAGTTAAAAGCCAATAGTTATAAAACATTTGCTATATTCTATTTAAAATGTCACCCGAGTAAAAAAGATTAGGCGCTATTCTAGGCCTCAGAATACACCAATATAATAATACAGCTACATTAAAATATATAGCCCATTAGTTCGATCAGCACTGACATAGATTTTTCGATATATATTTCTCTAAAAGAATCTTAAGAGTTATTAGTTATAAAAAGCTTGAGCAAACAAAGTAATTTGTGTCTAAAAAGATACAAAACTCCTGTTACTATGCAGTTGTGAAAATATTAAAAAAATAGAATCCTATAAAAACTGGACCAGGTGGAAAGACACCATAAATTATTCATCCAAAATCTACTCTAAGACATCAAAACCCTACTTCCTAATGAACCAGAAAGAAAACATATTTTACAAAGCAATGTCAAGCCTGCAAAATAAATTACTACAAACTTCAAAAATACCTTAATCTCCATTGAGAAACAAATCCATCTTTTATTCCTCATACACTAACTAATAACGGAGGAGAGAGCATACAAAAAGAAGAGAAAAGTAAACCTCCAATACATAAAAAAATCGAAAATGGTGGGAAACGCTTACGCCGAAACAACCAAATATATTATAAAAGAAAAAATAATGGTTAACAGTGTCATATCCCTAGCGAATGTAGCCTCTAAACATATTGAGTCCTAAAACTACCAATATAGATCTATTTATTAGGATTCTCTCACATGTTAACAAATACAAATATAAATCTTCCTAGAGAGACAGAACGAATATAAAACACCTGTTCAATTTCTAAAGCTTATTAACATTTTCAGCATAACAACACAACAATATGATAAAAAGAGAGGATCAATCGTTCCAACTAGGTTACCAACAGAATAGCGCAACCTTGTGTGTTCAGTACATAAAAAAGAGTAATATAATTTTTATGTCTATCCTACTTATTAAAAAACCAAAACTTAATATTATCAAATAAGAATAAAATATAAGCAAAAATGAAGAATTAAAAAGATAATAAATGGGGAGATCTAGAAGTTCTGAGCCAAGGTTCCCGGAACCCCAAAATACAGTCCTAAATATGGTGACCGAGGCTTGCAGAGGCACCAGGCGCAACCCCCTCACCGACCTTTTTTAAATGAACACCATATAAATTTATAGAGAATCATTAAATAAGTGTAGACCCAACATTCATCTGGTAATAAAACCTACATCTACACCTCAAAACATCTGTCAATAACAATTTGGCTCATACAGCAACAAGGTAATATAGAATTACCCAAACGCTTAATTATAGTCATGGAATGAGCCAATTGGTCTCGCGATCTGATTAAAAAGAATAACAAAAATTATTATTTTCATTCATAAGGAATTGAAATGGAGGGCGATTATTCATCCATCAAAATGAGACAAGAATACAGAATTAATTCGAAAATCTATTACCAAAAAAAAAAGCTGAAACGATTTGGTTTTTTTGTAAGTAGAACATTCTCATTCAAACAATGGTACAATGAAAGAACAGAATGGGCCCCAACCAATAAATCAAGAAGAAAGTCGCCAAGAACAACACGCAGTGAGGCAAGAATGATTTGATCGAAAAAATCAAAAATTTCCCGACCTATTACCGTTGGACGAACCGGGAAGGATGGCCCATATAGAAGCTAATAGCGACCCGAACGTGGAGGGCAGGGAGACACTCAAGAGAAGCATACCGCCCTACCCAAAACAACAACCCTTTTCGGGATTGGGGAGGCCCACTTAAGGTAAGAACAACAACCCCATACGAAGGGGTTGAAGAGGCACTGCAGAAACAGAAACAAAAACTCCTAAATAATCTCCCACACAGGATCATCAACAAAAGCAAGAGAGGTAGCCCAAAAAAGAAAAGACATAAAGAAAAAAACCAGCAAAGATACAAACAAAAACCCAACACAGCAAAACGTTCGGCGAGCCACGCGAACGGGTGAGCCGCAAGGGTGCCGGAACACCACAATAGACCAGTAGACGGGGAGACACACCGCGAGGAACAAGCCACGGCGTCGGCGCGTGCGGGACGCGCCGCCCGAGTAAGGACACCCAACCGTGCGCGGACCACGCTCCGACGTGTGCTCACCACGCTCCGACGTGCTCATCGACGTGTGCGGTGGGCGGAAGCGGTGGAGCCCAGGAAATGAAAACCCGCCATACTTTGTGTGGGATGGACGAAAGCTGTTGTGTAGGGGTGAGCCTCCGAGAGACAGAGAACTCTCCGAAGAACTACCTACCTCCGAAGAGGCGGGAAAACGGAAGAGGAAAATCCTCCCCCTGGGCAGCAAAAGGGGACTGAAACCTGTTGAAATTGCACAAAACACTCATCAATATTACGACATAACACTCAAAAATTCAAGCGAAATTCCTTGCCAATAAAGACGAAATTTTTCTCTGAAAAGACAGCAATTGCAGTAGAGTACCTAAGAAGCATGGGCCCTTCGGTGTAAAGTCTGCCGCCACACTTTAGGTAAATCTTTTTGAATCAAAAGATTTCACATGCCTAAAGTTACTTTTTATTCATAACCACGGAATCTTTTCTTTTTCTTTTCTTTTTATTATTTTGATGAAAATAATCCTTTTTCTTATCGCACTGCATTGGTTCATATATCTTATAGAAAGTTGAATATATACCTACTATAAGTCAACTTCTTTAACTAGCAGTTTTTTTAAAAAAAGAACCTAAATATTGACCATGTAACACCTATAAACAAACGATCTTTGTTAAAAACACTCTCTTAGCCATGACGATAGAATTTATGAAAACTGCTTAATGTCCTTGCATGTAATAAATTGACTACAATGCTTTCAAAGAAAATCCTTATTTGAACCATTGAAAAACTAAATTTTCCTTTTAAATATTAAATCAAGTAAAAAAAAGAATTAACGCTAAAAAAAAAAATCTGAAAATGGTGGCAAACCACCCAAATTAAAAGAAAATCGACATCCACTCTACCCTAATTTCCATCCTTACATGAGTTTAAAATCTATCACTTAAACCGTAAGATCCACATGTGAGTCTAAATAAAATCATAATCGAAGATGCATTTTAAAACACCTACAATTATTTATTTTCAACTTAACACATTTTTCACGAATTGAAATAGGTTCATCGTTGAGTTTTCAATAATTTGCAACGTCCGTTGGTGTCACTGTACATAAAAAAATAATTTGTTTACTTTTAAATAAAAATAATAAATTTAAAATAAATTAAAAAAAAAAGAAGAAAAAAAAGAAAACATGGGGAATCTATGGTAGTGGCCAGAGGTGGTGGGTCCCCCCAAGGGGTTCCCAAGGGTGAGAGTGGCTTGCAAGTTCCAAGCCACCCCCTCCCACTCTTTCCATTTGGGTGGTCCACCCTTAGATTTATTTTTCTTTTTATTTTTTTAAAAAATTAAACATACCCTTCAAACTATCACCATATTGTCAATATTTTCTCCAAACTACTAATTGTGTTTGACCAATTGCCAAGCTGATTTGAACAAGAATAATGTCTCTCATAAACTACCAAAACAATATCAATGTCTTCGAAGGCCAGCAAAAAGCCCTTTAAATTTTTTTCAACAAAACAAAAATATTCTTATAAATTCGAAAAAAAAAACGAAAATTAATTGTTTTAAAAAATAAAACAAATTTCTTGAAAAATAAAAAATAAAATGACACCCTTGGTTTTTAATTTTTAAAGTTTTAAAATTTTATTTTTTGTATTTTTTTAATTTTAATTTTTAGTTTTTTATTTTTTTGTTATAATTTTATTAAGGGTATTTTTGTCATCCAGAGGATATTGACATAATTGATAGTTTAGGAGGAGGAGACATTGACAATAGAATGATAATTTGAGAGAAATATGCGTATTTTATTTATTTATTTATTTTTAATTTTTGTGGTAATTTGATAGGGATATATGTAGAAAGAAAGGGATGAGAGAAGAGTTCATAAGGTAGAGTTGTTCAGGCTGCGATTTTGGTAAGAGATTTACAGAATAATCATTTTTTATTGATGGGGAACTCGGGATGGTGGGTAGGAAAAGGGTAAGAGGTAACGTGCATACCAGAGAGCAGCTTCTCTAGATAAGCGAAACTCGCGCTACTTTCGCGTTGCTTCCTCTATTTTGTTCTGGGCATTTCCTGGCTGCTTCAATAAAATAAGACAGATTCCTAAAAGCTTTGGAAAAACACGAGCAACCACATTGGATACTTCACAATAGGCTAAAAATTGGGAAGCGACGCGACAAACTTATTTTTTTCTTTTTAATAAAACTAGTGGGACAGCACGTGCAAATGCACGTGCTTAGTTCATGTGTTATATATTATTATAATTGTTAATATTATAATTTTAATATCATAGATATATTATATTATAGAATAGGTTTAATATCTAGATTATTGAACAAGTATTTATTAAATTTTTTAAACAAATAAAATAAAACTATAAATTGAATAAATATGATATACTAAACGAAAATGAGAGAGAGTTGAATTCTAAAGTATTCACACATATGCCGTTACTTCAATTCAAAGGGTCTTGGAAAATATATAGCACATTCATGTTCATAGTGTTTATCTCAACCATATATCCTATAAGTACATAAAATTGTAATTCTATCAAATGTTTCTTTATTATAATGCTTCATGGACCTTGAAAATTTATAAAGTTTAGAGTAAACCAAGTTGCAATGAAAATCAAAACTTTAAAGCATGCATATATAAATTATCACCATAATAACATATTTATCCAGACATACATTGTTCATTTTGAGAGAACGAAGACAATATATATAATTTGGAGACAATTGCTAAAGATTTCAATTCATACCAAGAAATTTAGACCTGAACTTAAAACTTACGCTTTGTTTAACTACTGAAAAACCTGGGGAAAAGAAAAGACAAGAAAAGAAAGATCATCAAGCCCTTAAATATCTTATTCTTTGATCCAAATATGTGAATTGATAAACTAGATAAAACACTCTACAATCATTTTCCAGAGCCGACTTACTCATTTTTCTTAGCATGTGTACAACATTAAAGTAAAACATCTACAAAATTTCATTTTCATTCATTTTCCTCAATTTTATAATTGTAAGTTTGAGAAAGATATTTTAAAGTAAAATGCATTTCCTACCACTCAGCCCACCGTAAAGAAAAAGCCAAAAGAAAAAAGAAAAAGAAAAGGAAATGCAGGTTCAAGTTTCAATCATTACTGCACAGAGTCAAAGTGTATTCAAACGGTATTTCTTTGAATTACTAAACGTATTGAAAGAGTATTCCACAAAGCCCTAGGCAGAGAGCGTCAAGCATAAGGAAATTAATGACTGAATAAGGAAAATCAGATATATAGAGAGAATCGTGTCATCCTGTTTGGTACGCCTTACCACTTTTTAATCCTTTCATCTTATGATCTTCAGATGATGAACTCTCCTTCCAATTTTGGTGACGCCTCGAGTGTGTTTTTGCTTTCTTATCCTCTTGGGAAACCTTTTCTGGATTAACTTCATCAAATTTCTTCGGCGTTAGAAGGGTGGGGAAGAACAGAGAGATAGAGAGACAATGAGAGTACTATATTTGCTATTTGTGGTGTTTGAAGTCTGTTGGTTGAAAACTTAAACGATTATTTGTGTAAACTTAAACCGTTATTTGTAAATTGCAGCGTTTGAATGATTAAATCACACCATTCGACAAATTTTCCATCCTATTTTATGCACTGCTCTTCATGATTCCTCTATACAAACTCAAAGGGCAAAAACATAATTTTAAGTAAACGACTAAAATGCCAGGCAAAGACAAAAATAACCATGCCTGATTTAATTGTGATAAAAAAAAAAAAGAATAAAGACAAAAGTGTAAAACTACACTATTAAATAAAAAGCACTATTTATGATGCATTTATACTTTTTATATACATTTAGGTGAATATTTTGGAGCTTCTCATTAAAAAATTAGGAAAAATTATATTTAGCTCTTAGGTTTTTATATGATTTGAATTTAGTCATTGGGTTTATAATTTCAAGAGTATGGTCCCTAAGTTTTGTCCAGATTTTAAATAGGTCCCTCTATCATTTTTCCATCAAAATGAATGATTTGTCATATATCACTTGTGTCTCAATTCACATGCTAGCATTTATATCAACTCCTAATATCAATGTCATATCATTAAGCGCTGATTCATCCATAAAAAAAAAAAAAAAAGACCCAACTTCAAAAATAATAACCATCTTCTAGATTTGTAGTATTAAAGGGAACCATTAACTTTGACGTTGATATAGACCTTGGCGTGTCAAATGAGACATACGTGACAAATGAGACATACGTGACAAATAAAAAATCGTTCATTTTAACAGTAAAGTGATAGGGAGATCAATTTCAAAACTTGAGTAAAACTTAAGGATTTTATTCTTAAAATTAAAAATCTAAGGACTAAATTCAAATCAAATGAAAATTTAGGGATTAAATATGATTTTTTTCTAAAAAATTATATGACATGGACACCCTTGTTTGGCAGCATAAATTTTAAATTTTGTTTTCAGATTTGTTTTCCTCGATTTTATAAACAATTTCCAATCAGAACTCCAAGCTGAGATCTCCGTTTGGCATACAAACAAGTTTTCTCAAATGGGTTCACCAACTTTGGAAAAAACCATTTGTTCAACATCTGGGCACAGATTTGTATGCCAACAAATTGTACTTTGCATCTGAATTTGGGCTGTTAAAAAATAAAAACAAAACAATGTCCTCAGCTGGCTTTATTAAATCGATGTCAACTTTTCTGTTTCTTTTAGATTTCTACAACGTCGACTTCAGGGCCTACCAATAACGGATTTGGAGTTTGGTGCAGTACAACTCGAAGCCCAAAGCGAAATTGGAACTGGGTTTTATTTCTCATGGGTTTTTGAATCAGAAGTGGGCCAAACAATGAACTCACATGGGTTTTCGGGAAACCAAAAAAAAAAAACTGAAAAATTGGGCTGATTCATCTTGGTGAGGTAATCTATTATCATTTTTTACTCTAAAAGTGGGAGGTGCTAGACTGTAGACTTTTTGCTTAGGTGGGCTCCTTTTGCTTGCAAGCAAGAATTTTGACTTTGAGCCTTATCTTTTTGTATTTCACATCTATATTGTTGATATAAAAAACTTCTACCTTCAATTAAAAAAAATATTTTGAATTTAATACAGCAAAAATTGCAGCACACTATATTTAAAACTTGTGTAGAAGATGGGAAAGCCATATTTTTTCACTAATAAAAAATAGAAATATTATTAATACTAGTAGTCCTAAAAAAAATATTTCCAGTTATGCAAAAACATCATACATGGAAACAGTGTTTTTGAAATTGCAATCTAAAAAAAAAAAAACCCATTAATTTTACATCAAGAGTGTTTGTTAAAGATTTATGTGTTTTTTTTTTAAATAATAATAATAAGTGATTGCTGTGATATAAAGTAGACAGACAATACATATCATATACTTACTGTATGATACATGCAAATATTCAAATTGGACAGACAATGCATCGTATACTTACATAGTTTTCTCATTTTATTTCTTGATGCAGGTGTTTTTAGATTATTTGGCTTTGAAAGCACCTGACTGCAAACTAGGGAGAGCATCAGACTAGGAATTTTAATCAATTTTATATGTAGAACACCACTTGGATTTCTTCCTTTTTTGTCTGGTGTTTGTTGAATTTAGAAAGAGATAAAAGTTATAACATGTTTTTAATAGTTAGAAAGTGGCAATACTTCATCAGCATTGGGCCAAAAATTTTAATCAATTTTGTATGAAGAACACCATTTGGATTTCTCCCCTTTTTGAATCAATGGTTTTCGTTTCATTTACATGTTGATAAATGATACAGGGTTTAGTGCTATATTTTTCATTCACAAAATTCACAAAACGAGAATTGTCATTAAAGTTCACATCTATAATTCAATGAGTAGAACTTCGTCGTCGAAAACCAGATCTGTCGAGGATTGCCGAGAAAAAGAGAGAGGGAGAGGGTTAGGGTGTGCAGTAAAAAGATAAGGCGAAGAAAGGGGGAGAGAGAGAAGAAATAAAGGCAGGAGGGAGAAATTTGTTTGCTAAAAACCGGTTCAACGTTCAGATTTTTTCTTATTAAAAATGTGTGCCACCTCATCTTAGAATGATCCCAGAAGAACCATATAGTAGATGTCTTCAGCATTTTCCTTTTCTCTCCTCTTTTTTTCTTTTCAAAATCAACTTTATTTTTAATATTCAATTAATTACTTTTTTAACATGTTTTTAACTTTTTATATATATATCACACCAATCACTTTTTATTACTATTTAAATAAAAATTTTATTAAAAAATTAATTAATTTGTTTTTTTTTTTTTTTAACACTTTCATCAAAAAATTTACAATATTCTTTCTATTTTATATGACATGACTAACTTCTTATTACTATTTAAAACAAAAATAAAAAGAGATCTCCATGTTTGAACAACAGATCAGGCTCCTAGATTCCATTGATTGAACTTTTAGTTTCTTGTCACATGTGTACAGCCTTACTTGTCTTTCTATTCTTTTTTTTATTTTTTTAAAATTTTTATTTTTATTTTTATTTTTTATTTCTTAATTTTAATTTTTTGGCTAGGCATTTTGCAATGACGTGTGGATGTTTCTTCTTCTTCTTCTAAGCAAGTACAAGAGAACGGGAAAGAGATCAAAACCTAGCTCAAAAATAAAATTAAAAGAAAAGAAAAAAAAAACTTACCCATCAAGCAAAGGCAATTATTATTATTATTATTATTTTTTCTAATCAAATGAGGAAAGAGCTACAAGGGAGGGTCTTTACCATCCTTAATCCGAATGAAAGAGAGAATGGAAGATCAAATGAGAATGCTTCTAAACACAAGGTGAGAAACGACTCATTTAGCTAAAGAATGTGCATGAACATTGGCAAACCTAAAAACTTTTACAGTTTTCCAAATAGAAAAAACAAGCAAATTGAGTCTAATGTCAGCAATTACATTTGAAAAGTTTGTCATACCATTCTACTTCAGATAAATTAATCATTGAACATGAGATCCATAGATGAAACCCTATGAGTTTTCTCATTTCAAGACACATTATAACCTAGTATGAGTTCATTATGCATAAGCTAATGTAATTCATCATGAAAGAACGGTTTTTGACCCCAAGGCACACAAACACGCAATTATGCAGAAAACCATGAAAGAAAATTTTGCAGAGAAAAATAATCACAAACTACAAATAAAATCAACACAAGATTTTTGTTGGACGAAGTAGAAACTCTTTAAGCACCTTAAAGGTTAAATTACTCCGGAGTGCCAAACCCAAGAAATCAAGCCCTTAAAAGAAGATTCAAGTATATCATGCATAGTGTTAGGTTTTTAGTGTTGGCAAATTTAATGTCAAAACATATTTGGTTGTAAGTTTTAGTCTAAAGTTAAGTCGGTGAAAAAGTTGACCAAAAACATATTTTTTCAAGTTTGTATATGCTGTCAACATTGACCTAGTCAGACTAAAGTGGTCATAACTTTCGATTCCAAACTCTTTTTGAAGCAAACTTGGTGGCGTTGGAAAGATGACTCAATGTACAACTTTGTATCTCATGAAAGTTTTTCATTTCTAACGTTTTCGGGGTCAAAACAGGCCGTGAAGTGAAGACATAAATTTTGCTCGGCTACAAGCTCGTTTGGACGAGATTGCAGATGAATTTTGGGCAAAATACCTCGTCTCTAATCTCGTCTGCAGTGCGTACGAATGAACCCTAGAAATCTGCACTTTTTGGGAATTGACTTTGTGATTTTAGGGCTACTTTTTGAAGTTTATTTAAGTGCTTTTGAAGCACGAATTTTGTAAGGATTAGAGACAATATTTCCAGAGAAAAAAATAACTTTTTCCTTCATGAGCTAATAGAAAAAGTTTAGGTTTTTATGCTTTCAATTACTTCTCTCTTAGAGTCTTTGTACCTTTCATCAACGATAACTGAAGTCTATCGAAGGTTCCAGTAAAAGAAATCAATAGAAGAATTTTTCAGAGGTTTTAGAGAAATGACTGCAGTAGCGGGCAAGCGGGTCACTTGTCTAGTACAAGAGTGTGCCTCTCATAAAGGTTTTGTAAATATGAATACCTTGTAATTTCTCATTCTTCTATAATGGATTGATTTTCTAGGTTTGGCTGCCCCGGAGTGATTTTTCTTTTGAAGAGGTTTTTCAAAAGGTTTTCACTTCGTTACCAAAATATCTGTGTTGATTGATTTATTGCTTTCACATTATTTGGTGAATGTTTGTGTGGTTATTTGTTTAATTCTACGTTATTTTGACATACACCTATTTAACTCCCCTTCTAGGTATTGTTTTGAGTCTTGTTTATTATTTTCACATAATAAGCTTATAACCCTTTGTAAAATACTAGGACAATCTGTACGTATATAAACTCTTCCCTTGCCTCTTGCCCATGACAACTCCAGCTTCTCGCTAGCCAATCTTCTTTATTAGATTCTTTATTGACCCACCGGCAGACTTTAAGATTGACAGAACACTTATTGTCGTTGGAAGAAAAAATCCAAGAGAGATAGCAATAGAAGTTCTAGACAAAAACTTTCTTGGCACCCATCAAATAAGAAGCTAAGTGTTTAAACTTTTTGTAGGCTTAGGCTTATGATTTAGGTTTGCGATTTCAAAATGTGCAATTTTAAAATGTGCGATTTCAAAATGTAATTTTAAAAAACGTAGTTAAGCGTTTGATAAAATCGCAACTCTTCATACTTTTGGATTGTTATTCTTTTGTAGTTATTGATAAGTCATATTTCTGTAACTCTTTTTGCTTTTTTTGACTTATGCTTAAACAAATATCTTTCCCATTGCAGGTGAGAGTGTTCTATGCTGTAAGACTCTTTCTAGGTCTCCTCTCTGTTATCACAGAAACGGTTCTGGTAGTAGCCCTTTCCAGGAAGTATGGAAGACGTCTTGCTTGTTACACACTTGCAATGCTATGCAATGGCTGTTGCAGTTGCAGCTATTGGTGTAATCCTTGGCTGGCCATTCTCAATCTTGGATTTTCTGTCTTTTGCTAGAAGATTTAAACCAGCATTTTTAGCTGGGGCTGTCACCTCTGTCTCTCTTCTTTTAAGTTAATCACTAAGTTTGATCATGAGATACTACTTTGTTGAATCTTTTTATATGCCTGTACATTTGCCATAGGTACTTAATAGAGTTATAATATCTTATATCAAGTAATTTTTGCTGATACCCATTAAAATGTGAAGTTTGAAATTCTTCCAGGCAGTCTCACTCCTTGGTTGACTACTACTATTACTGAAGATGGACGTCATCTGTGTTGAATCTGTTGC
>FXXK01001706.1:34134-45512 GCA_900184695.1 Betula pendula | reverse complement strand
TTAAAAGTCTTAATCTTCTTTAATTTGTAGCGTGCTCAGAGAAGAAATAGTTTGGTAGAGAAGTCTAACAGAGGATACTATCCTAATTAAGTGTTTAATAAAAAAGAAATGATTTTATCTATCAGGGGCTCAATTGTTGATGCTCGTGAAAATTCAGTGATATTCTCTTTATTATTCACGAGATGGCTGCTCTTAGTCATTAATTTGGCACAACATACAACCTAACCTTTAATTCGTTGCAACAACTTGAGCAAGTAAAAGACAATTTGGATAAAAGGAAGTTGCTTAATTGATGTTGGGAGTTTTGGCATATTGGCAAATGTCATGGACCCAGGACATGACTGAAGTTGGTCGTGAGAATCTTGTAAAAATCAACACTAGTACGTTGGTGCAATGGCAGTGTCGGAAGTGACCGGTAGTATTCTCACAACACCTTTCTCTAATTAATTCGTCTTCTTCCTCTTACTTACACATTACATCATGCATGTTTGAATGCTTGGTTATGTGGAGTCATTACTCCAAAACTTTTTCCTTCAAATGTTAAGTATAGTTGTTGTCATGCTCAGAAAAGGTAAGAAGTTTTGTTTACATGTTCCCTTTGCCAATAATTTAACGTACAAATGTTAATAACATTTTCAAGTCAATTTCTGAGCAAAACAGTAACGTTGTTTAAACTCTAAAAAGCCTTAATTCATCACAAGTACAAAATACTCTTATTTCACTTCATTATGTAATAATACAAAATACTTTAATTTATAGGAAAATTTTGGGGTAGATAATTCGATTTGATTACCATCAAATCTAATTACAATAAAATAAATCTACAATCAAATCTGATTGTGGAATATTACAATCAAATCTCATAGTATATTCTAACACGGCTTATACCAAAACTACTGAAAAACGAATTTAATTGGATTGATCAAACACCGCTGGTACGTAAATTAGGATTAGCTGGACACGATTAATTCTTAGGCCAATTCAAGTGTTTAATGTTTAAATATTTATTTAATTTGATCAACATTACCAACTTAAAGTCTTAATCTCTGTGAATTTGGTTTCGTAGCGTCCTCATAGAAGAAATAATTTGGTGGACAACTCTAACAAAGGGTACCATCCTAAGCGTTTAATAAAAGAGAAATGATTTTATCAACCCTTGATGCTTGTGACAATTTGGTGAGAGTACTATTGATGGAATGTAAAACTACTAGGGGTGACAATTCATGTTTGCGTGTCGGGTTCGAGTTGTGTCGAAACATATATGATATAAGACTATATAGCTCAACCCTAACCCGACCCATTTAACTAAACGGGTCAATCCCCTCAACCCTAATCTTCTAATTTTGTATTGGGTTCGCGGGTCATGTAAAAAATTGCTTGCAATTATATCTTGTGTCGGGTTTGGGTCGTGTCAAAGCATATGTATAAAATTATATAGGTCAACTTTAATCCGACCCACTTAATTAAACAGGTCAAACTTCCAATCCTAACCCTTAATTAAATTTCATGTTGGGTTCGAGTCAGGCTCGCGGGTTATGTAAAAAATTGTTAGCCCTAAAAAATACCAATGCATATTTTTTGTGCGAATAAAATTTGATATTCTTTGTCTTTTCTTTATTTTTTCCTTTTTGCCATTATCATGCTATGTTAGTATTGGGTTTATGTTTGATGAACGAATTTCCTTCTTTTGTATGGTTTGTGCAAGTTCTGTATTGCTTTTCTGTTTCATGGATTCAATGTCATTATTATCTTCTTCTTAAACGATTTATTCGTAGAGAAGGTCCTTTCAAATACTTTGCGAACGACGGAATGTGTGGTGCAACTCTGCTTCAAGTCCTTCCATGCCACGGTGACGGAGCTCTGCTTCAATTGTGCCTATAATATATTTATGATAATATATTCTCTGTATTATTATTCACAAGATGGTAAAGAAGCAAATCAAAATATCTTATAGTCAGTTTGAATTAATCTACTTAATTCATTTGGCACAACATAGAAGACCAAGTAACAGACAATTTCGATAAAAACCAACTTGTTTGACGTTTGGAGTTTTGGCATGGTATACAACTTTGTGCACATGACATTGCACATGGAATATCTCCATCATGTCTATTTCTAAATGAAGACAGGGTTTTGGCACATGGATTTTTTTTTACCTATGAAATAAGCTTGAAGCAGTGGGTGAATGACTCATTAATTGTTGGTTCGATTGGTAGAGTTGTGGACGTCAATTTACTATAAAGAGGGGATGAACAAATTGTGCCACAAGTATTATTCCACATTGGAGGGTTCGGATATTGGCAGGCTCACAAGACAAATTCTTATGAATGACTACTGTCTAAGATTTGATTTAGTATGCAAAATGAGTATTTCATCAGAAAAATGAATAGCTATAACTAGGAAAAGAGGATGATGAAATTGAATAGTTATTTATATTCCTTGGTTTGGTGACAACATATATGTTCTAATTGGAGTTGAACCAAAATTACTAAAAAACACTACTTTATTTATTTATTTTTTTTAAGGATCAAATTAATTTTTTTTTTTTAATAAAAAAATTGAATAAGGAAAATCTAGTAGGTGCTTGAGTACCCCACCCACAGTGGAACACGGGGGTGGCCGCACCACCCTTAGCGACCCTCGTGGTGGGTTGCCGAGAGTGGTGCAGCCACCCCCGTTGCCATCCGGGGTGGCCAAGACCACCCTAGATGAGCACTGCGAGTGGCCTAGCCACCCCCGATTGGCCTCAGGGGTGGCAACGACCACCCTTGAGGTGCTCTAAAGCCTGACTACTAAAAGAACCCAAAGAGGCCTAAAAAAATGCACATATGGCTAAGCTTATACCAGGCCCAAGACCTAGAGCGCGGGATTCACCACTACCCATGGGATACACCACAGACGATCCCCTCTCTGGCACAGGGATTCAAGCACTCCCCTATTCTTTCCTTCAAATGTCAATAAAAATTTCAAGTCAATTTCTGATCAAATAGTAATTACAATAATGTTTAAACTCAAAAAAAGCCTTAATTCAACGTCATAATCTAAAACTAGTGAAAAGCGAATTTCAATGGATTGATCAAACATTGTAGGTAAATTAGGATTAGCTGGAAATGATTAATTCTTAGGCCAATTCAAGTGTTTAATGTTTAAACTTTATTTAATTTGATCAACATTACCAACTCAAAGTGTTCAATCATTTCCGTGAATTAGGTTTCATAGTGTCTTCAAAGAAGAAATAGTTTGGTGAAAAAGTCTAACAAATTAAGGGTACCATCCTGAGTGTTTAATAAAAGAGAAATGATTTTATCGGGACTCAAATCGTTGATGCTTGTGAAAATTTGGTGAGAGTATTATTTTCTCCTTTTTGCCATTATAATGCTATATGTTAGTACTGGGTTTATGTATGCGTGATGAATGAATTTCCTTCTTTTGTATGGTTTGTGCAAGTTTTGAATTGCTTTTCTTTTTCATGGATTTTCAATGCATGTCATTATATTATTTTCTTCGCAAACGATTTCTGGACGTGTCCCATAATATTCCCAATGAAGGTTCTTTGAAATACTTGACAGCTCAATATTTATTGGGGAACGATTATTAATTATTCTCTCTATTATTATTTCTGGAAGTCAGTTGGCCAATAATACTCATTGCAATATAATATTCTCTCTATTATTATTCACAAGATGGTAAAGAAGCAAATCAAAATATCTTATAGTCAGTTCGAATTAATCTACTTAATTCATTTGGCACAACATAGAAGACCAATTAGTAACAGACAATTTCGATACAGCCAACTTGTTTGATGTTTGGAGTTTTGGCATGGTATACAGAGGAAAAACCCAAGACATGCGTCAACTTCATGCACATGACATTGCACATGGAATATCTCCATCATGTCTATTTCTAGATGAAGACATGGTTTTTGCACATGGAATATTTCCATCATGGCACGGCATTATTCATAAGCACAGAAATGTCTATAGCTAGATGAAGACATGGTTCCCTTCAAGTTACTTTATTTTTTACGTACACGAAATTGAGCTCCGTTACTTTATTTGTTAAAATCCACTTCCCTTCAAGTTTTTTATTCTTAATCCAAATTAATTTTGGTTCGATTCATTTTAAAACGTTGGAAACTATATTCTTCATGGAAATTGTTCCATGTCATAAGTCCAAACTCTGATGTAGCAAATTTTCTTTTTTCAAATGATGGGAAAGGTGATAGTCAATTATTTAAAATATTAATAATAAGAAAAGACATAAAGTATAGGTTGAAGATAAATGTGATGAACAGAAATTTCCTCCGAACCAGTTTGGGGAAAATTACATTCAACCCATTCTAATAAATAACAAGTGTCCTCTAACAGGTGAGAGACACATATTTTCTTTAATAGTTTTAATAGCCATTAATGTTTAAACTCGAAAAAGCCTTAATTCAATGCCATAATCTAAAACTACTGCAAAGTAAATTTCAGTGGATTGATCAAACACCGCAAGTAAATTAAGATTAGCTGGAAATGATTAATTCTTAGGCCAATTCAAGTGTTTAATGCTTAAACTTTATTTAATTTGATCAACATTACCAACTCAAAGTGTTAATTTTCATGAATTAGGTTTCATAGCTTCTTCAAGAAAGAAATAGTTTGGTGGAGAAGTCTAACAAAGGGTACCATCCTAATTAAGCGTTTAATAAATGAGAAATGATTTTATATATCAATCAGGGGCTCAATCGTTGAGGCTTGTGAAAATTCAGTGATATTCTCTCTATTATTCACGCCGGTCTTGGTCATTTGGCATAACATACAAGACTTTAATTCATAGCAACAACTTGAGCAAGTAACAGACAATTCTATAAAACCAAGTTGCTTAATTGATGTTTGGAGTTTTGGCATGGTATACAAAGGTCTTCAAATTGGCAACATCAAAGGACCACCCAGAAGTTTCATAGTCGAAACCCAAGACTTGTAAAAATCATCGCTAGTTGATCCAGCTAGTCCTGAATTTTTTCCCTTAATTGGTGCAAGATTACAATGGCAGTGTCGGAAGTGGTAGTATTTCTTTCAAAGATTGAACATCACGATTCAAATTGCTTTGGAATATCTCCATCGTTAAAGAAAGAAAAAAAAAATAGAAAACTATCTATGAAAGTGTGTAGTTAGGTTGCAAATGTGTTAACTTTCTTCTTTCTTTTTTTTTTCGTTGTTTGTGCATGGATAAAGTTTTACGATGCTCAACAAGTGTGTTGTCATGCTCAGAAAAGAAAAAAGTTTTTGTTTCCATATCCCTTCCCCAATAATTTAGAGCCAAAGGAGCATTTTTCTTTGGATTGAGCAAAGACCCTCAACTATTTGGACGTGTCCCATAATATTTTCAATGAAGGTCCTTTCAAATACTTGACAGCTCAGTCTTTCTACTTCATTTGGTATAACATACAAGACTTTAATTCGTAGCAACAACTTGAGCAAGTAAAAGAAAATTTCGATAAAAGCAAGTTGCTTAATTGATGTTGGGAGTTTTGGCATAGTATACAAAGGCCTTCAAATTGGCAACATCAATTAGGACTATACGTACCCAGAAGTTTCAAAGCAGGAACCCAAGACATGACTGAATTTGGTCGATCGTGAGAATCTTGTAAAAATCAACACTAGTTGGTGCAATGGCAGTGTCGGAAGTGGTAGTATTCTCACAACACGTTTCTCTATTTCCTTCAGAGATTGACATTATTGCAGTGGAATGTCTCCAGCATGGCTATTTCTAAACCCTGGGGCATGGATATTTGAACTTTGTTCTTTCATTAAAGAAAAAAAAAAAAAATCTATGAAAGTGAAGTTAGGTTGCAAATCTTTGAACTTTTTTTTTTTCCTAATTTTTTTTCCATTTTTTTTTTTTTGCGCATGGATATTTGAACTTTGCTCTTTAAATATAGAGAAATATGCTATTTTGCATTCACTCAGCATTCTCCTATACAATCAGCTAGCGTGGTATGTACAATCCACTTTTGAATTTTTTTTTTCTTTTTAATTACGATTGATTTATGGGTGTATTAAATATGTTACATCAGCTGAATATGCTGGAAAAATGTTGAGAGAATGCAAAATAACATTTCTCTCAAATATATTGTTGTTGTCATGCTCAGAAAAGAAAAAAAAAACTTTTGTTTCCATATATATACCATTCGCCAATAATTTAGAGCCAAAGAAACATTATATATTCTTTGGACTGATCAATATTGTTTGAGATGAATAATTAGAAAAGTAGTAGTGAGGTAAGTAAGTAGAACCACAAAACCAAGGATAAGTATGGTGATAATGACAAAGGTTTAGATGGGACGACCATTTGCTGTGAAGGACCACTTAGAAGTTTCAAAGTAGAGAGCTAGCTAAAAAATTCGTGAACTTTGTGATCATAATAATCTTGTCGAAATCATCACTTGTTGCTCCAGTATCCTGATTTTAGACCCTTAATTTGGAGCTACAATTTGCTAAATGCATGCCCTTCAATGACTAAATATCAGGATTGACATTACATTGAGAAATTTCGAATTTACACCTCAAGTTGTAATATTAAACAGTGAATAAATTTCGCGAATTTAGAGTGTCGAGTTATCATTCCTTTATTCTTTTTCTTTTTAATTTCTTTTTATGGTGATTGTAATAGAAAAAAGAGGAGAAATAAATATGTACCTTTAATTTTATTAGATGTAATTTCAGATCAAATGCCACCGATTAACTGAAAAAAACTGTTTACTTTATCCCTTGGCCTCTTTGAAATATCTACTACTAGACTTTAGTTGAAAATTGCTCAGAATATCACTGATTAACAGGAGAAATTTTTAATTTGTTTAATTTTGTGAGATTTACCAAACATTAATCAAGAGAGCTAGACTTTTTCAAGACCACTTTGAGAAAAACAAATACTTCTAACACCCAGCTTGATTTCATGGTAATTAAAAGAAATTATAAAGGTATAGTTTATTAAAACTATTTATTTAATTATATCTTACATTGAAACAAAAACAAAAATTGTTTAAACATTTTATGATGATATCTTGATCGAATAAGATGTAATTACTTGTAAATCTTTCAAACTTTCTTCTTCTTCTTCTTCTTCTTCTTCTTCTTTTCTTTTTTTTTTTTTTTTTTTCTATATATATTTATTTTTCTTTTTTTTGGTGCAGTAGTATTTTTACTTCGCTTTTTAAATAGTTGTTACAATGCAATCAGAATTGTTTTAAAATTTTTTTTCAAAAGTAGTTCTTTTTTTAAAAAAAAACAAAAAAAGTGGTGTTATTCTTCTAAATTTAGAAATTTATAAAGGATTCAAGTTCAATGCTAATGAGAGTACTAACCAAATTAAGGATGATACAATCTTAGAGCACTAGCGCAACTTTCGTTAAATTTTTCTTCAATGTAGGGAATCAAACTACTTTTTGCTTTCTATTTAAATAAACTACAAAAGCAGCTTTCCTTATCATTTTCCTATACCATTTAAATATTCTTTAAATTAAATGTGAGGGAAAAAGAGAGGAAAGAGAAAACCATTTAAAAATTGTTTAAAAAAAATAATAGAGGAAAGAGAAAGCTTTTATATTAAAATAATGTTAAATGAATCACTTTTGGTTCCTAGATGAAGGAAACAACTTTTAGTTCATTTGGTGTTTCTTTAGTTTAGAGAACACTAAGGAAAGCTGTTGCAGATGTTTTTTTAACAGTTTTCCTTACACTAGAAAGAGAATGAGGTTTTAATAACAGCTTCCCTTAAACACCACTCTCTTCCCTAGTGTAGGGAAAACTGTTAAAAAAATCACTGCAGCAGCTTCTGTTAGTGTTCCCTAAACTAAAGAAACACCAGTGAATCAAAAGTTGTTTCAATTCCTTCATCTAGGGAACCACAAGTGGTTCCTTAACATTATTTTAATATTAAAAAAAAATTTATCACTCCTCTCTTCTTTACTCTACCATTTGTTTAAAATAATATTTAAATGACTTCTCTTTCCTCTCTCTTTTTCCTAACATTTAATTTAAAAATATTTAAATGGTATATGAAAATGATAAGGAAAGCTGCTGTTGAGTTTATTTAAATAAAAAAACAAAAAGTAGTTTGGGTTTTCTACATTAAAAAAAAAAAAAATCTAAAAAAAAAAAAGCTGCTACTGAGTACTCTTAGTTGTTAATAAGCTTGACTCGATGTTAGCTGTGGGATTCCCAAGTGAAAAGAGTGAAGTTATCTACTTGGAATGCAAAACTATTTTGTGGAATTTGGTCCAAATAACCCAATCAAACAAATGTCTTGAATATTTTTGTGGAATATGTCAAGATTCATATTATGGCATGACGTACAGTAAACGAACCAAACTATTCATGAACAGTTTGAGCTTGTCTCGTGTAAACTCAATTTTAGTCTTTAGTTTTATTTTTTTTTTATTTTTTTTTATTTTTTATTTTTTCTGAGAAATTTAGTATCTTTAGTTTGATTTGTTTACTAAACCAACTAATCTTTAATAAGAATTTAGTAGATTGTAAGGGTTTGGATATCCTCTTCATGCATTAGGAGGAGGAAAATGTAGGAGCAAGCCGAAGTATATCCTCTTAATTTGCTTCCAAACCGTCAATGCTTGGGGAATTTATCTTCCTTGAAATATCTCCATTCTCTCACCATATTGTTAGGGAGATAAACGGTCAGGAGTTTTTACCAAGAGTACATTAATATACATATTTAAACACCACTCTACCCAAAAGCCTAAGCTAATGAGCTTGGGTCTACTTATGATATTAATTACTCTTTTTCTTTGTGCTTTCTCAATGTGGGACACAACACTCACAAGTGTACTCACAACATCCCCCTCACTTGTGAATCTCTCCACATTAGCCAAACTCCCCCTCGCTTGTGAGTCTTTTTACATTTGGCCACAGAACGCAATTCCAAAACCTGACGCGTCCAGACACTCGTCCAGGAAATAAACCATGACTCTGATACAATTGTTAGGGAGATAAACGGTCAGGAGTTTTACCAAGAGTACATTAATATACATATTTACAACACCATCTAGCCCAAAAGCCTAAGCTAATGGCTTGGGTCCACTTATGTATGTTACATTAATCTCTTTTTCTTGTGCTTTCTCAATGTGGACACAAACACTCACAAGTGGTACTCACAACAATGGGCCCTTGAAAAGTCTTAGATTTGAACTTGTCAATGTTGTCATCGAATTCTCCCGCAGGCAATAATTTTGAGAGTAGGAAATCACGATGATGATAATGATGAATCTGTCTTGGAATAATTTTAGGGAGAGATAGCAAACACGGTAGGCGATGTACAGGAGTACTTGGCATTTTCTCTCATTAACCCCTAACAGCTTGCAAGGCCCTAGCTATTCCAATATCTTTTGGCAAATTATGAGCTTTCAATGACGTCAACGCCCAAAACCACCCACCCCCTCTTTTCGCAAAGCTCTTTTTTTTTTTTTTCTATCCTTGAAATTTTTTTGATGCTGCGATGTCCTTATATATCAGGCAGGCTCACTTGAACTCGCATTATCCCAGTATCTCGACCAACATACACTACGTACTAATGGAGAGAACTTGTTTCCGTATTCTCCCTTTGGTGCCACTTCCTCATGGTACAATTTTACATGCAAGCCTAGTTATTGCAATTGCTCCCAATATTACTACCGATCAATCTGCTCTTTCTTGCCTTGAAAACTCAAATTTCTTATGATCCTCACAATGTTTTGACAAACAATTGGTCCATCGGCTCCTCTATTTGAACTGGGTTGGTATCGCATGTGGTTTCCGTGATCATCGAGTCACAACCTTGGACCTTTTTATATGGGTCTTGTAGGCACCCTTCCTTCACATGTAGGAAACCTTCATTTCTTGTTAGTCTAAACATCGAAAATAATAGTTTATGGCCCTCTACCCATCGAGTTGTCTCATCTTTATCGTTTGCAACACTTATCCTTTGGATTCAATAACTTCAGTGGAGAAATCCCGTCATGGATGGGATTGTTATCCAAGCTTCAAAATTTGTCTCTATATGGTAACAGATTCACAGGGATTATTCCACCATCTCTATCTAACATATCTTCGTTGCAAGTAATTAATCTTAGTTATAATCAACTTTCGGGCTTCTTCCATCCTCCCATCTTCAACATATACAACTTGCAAGGAATTGATCTTCAGAGATAACATGCTTTATGGTTCGATGCCCTCCATTATTTCCAACATGTCATTGTTGCAAGTGATGAACCTTAGAGATAATAAGCTTTCTGGTCCACTCCCTATGGATATGTTTGATAATCTTCCCAACTTACAAGGCTTCGAATATCTTATAAACAATTTTATGGCCAACTCCATCCACTTTGTTCAAGTGTAAACGACTGCAATACTTATCATTGGCGGAAAATAATTCACTGGAGGTATACCTTCAGAAATTGGAAACTTAATCATGCTTACAAAGTTATACCTTGACGACAACAACTTTGGAGGTATGTTTAGTTGTGCTTTAGTTGATTGATTATATGGATGACGTCATTGACTTAACATATTTGCCTTTTTGTTGCCTTCCATGGGGTACCATTCAATTGAAAGTACAAAATAATTTGTCAAGAGCATACAAATAAACAAAAGGCAGAGAAAAGAAAATTCTAATGGATAGTAATCTAATTGTTCTATTGTTGCTAGCTAGGGTGTAAATGACCAATTGGTTTGAAAGACATGTTTGCACATGTCGGTGAAATTGAGTCTACAATACTAATAATGAACCATTGCTAGAATTGGTATACGAAATTGGGCTGTGTTACTTATTTGTTAAAAAAATCACATCTCTTCAAGTTACTCCGTTGGTTATCCAAATTAATTTTGTTGGATTCATTTCAAAAGTTGTAACTACTATTCTTCATGGAATTATATTATCTCATAAGTCTATTATTTAAAATAAAAAAGAAACATAAAGTATAGTTTGAAGAAAAAAAGAGGATATTATGATGTACGCCTTTTGTTATACCATTAATTTTCTGTATTATTTGAGATTATTAGATTTAACTAACAATGATTGATTATGTTGACTAAATTAATGATGCTGTAAATGTGAATTAATGTGGATGTTGTTTTGGGTTCAATGTCTTCATTGGTAAACATAAAAAAATAATTAAAAGAGAAAAGGGAATTATAAAAGGTAGTTTATGAAAACTATTTATTTCCGTATATCTTTCACTAAAGAAAAAAAAAAGTTAAAACTTTTTATGACAATATATATATATCAAATAAAATGTTCGTATATTACTTATTCGTAAATCTATCAACTTTCGTCTTTTCTTAGATTTGGTTTTTTTTTTTAGTTTTTTTTTTTTTTTTTTCGGTGCATGAAATGTCTTTTTT
>FXXK01001706.1:18292-32376 GCA_900184695.1 Betula pendula | reverse complement strand
TGGGCCCTTGAAAATGTCTTAGATTTGAACTTGTCAATGTTGTCATCGAATTCTCCCGCAGGCAATAAATTGAGAGTAGGAAATTCACGATGATGATAATGATGAATCTGTCTTGGAATAAATTTTAGGGAGAGATAGCAAACACGGTAGGCGATGTACAGGAGTACTTGGCATTTTCTCTCATTAACCCCTAACAGCTTGCAAGGCCCTAGCTATTCCAATATCTTTTGGCAAATTAGTGAGCTTTCAATGACGTCATCGCCCAAACCACCCCACCCTCTTTTTCGCAAAGCTCTTTTTTTTTTTTTCTATCCTTGAAATTTTTTTGATGCTGCGATGTCCTTATATATCAGGCTCACTTGAACTCGCATTAATCCCCAGTATCTCGACCAACATACACTACGTACTAATGGAGAGAACTTGTTTCCTATTCTCCCTTTTGGTGCCACTTCTCATGGTACAATTTTACATGGCAAGCCTAGTTATTGCAATTGCTCCCAATATTACTACCGATCAATATGCTCTTCTTGCCTTGAAAACTCAAATTTCTTATGATCCTCACAATGTTTTGACAAACAATTGGTCCATCGGCTCCTCTATTTGTAACTGGGTTGGTATCGCATGTGGTTTCCGTGATCATCGAGTCACAACCTTGGACCTTTCTTATATGGGTCTTGTAGGCACCCTTCCTTCACATGTAGGAAACCTTTCATTTCTTGTTAGTCTAAACATCGAAAATAATAGTTTTTATGGCCCTCTACCCATCGAGTTGTCTCATCTTTATCATTTGCAACACTTATCCTTTGGATTCAATAACTTCAGTGGAGAAATCCCGTCATGGATGGGATTGTTATCCAAGCTTCAAAATTTGTCTCTATATGGTAACAGATTCACAGGGATTATTCCACCATCTCTATCTAACATATCTTCGTTGCAAGTAATTAATCTTAGTTATAATCAACTTTCGGGCTTCATTCCATCCTCCATCTTCAACATATACAACTTGCAAGGAATTGATCTCAGAGATAACATGCTTTATGGTTCGATGCCCTCCATTATTTCCAACAGGTCATTGTTGCAAGTGATTAACCTTAGAGATAATAAGCTTTCTGGTCCACTCCCTATGGATATGTTTGATAATCTTCCCAACTTACAACGGCTTCGAATATCTTATAACCAATTTTATGGCCAACTCCCATCCACTTTGTTCAAGTGCAAACGACTGCAATACTTATCATTGGCGGAAAATAATTTCACTGGAAGTATACCTTCAGAAATTGGAAACTTAATCATGCTTACAGAGTTATACCTTGACAACAACAACTTTGGAGGTATGTTTAGTTGTGCTTTAGTTGATTGATTATATGGATGACGTCATTGACTTAACATATTTGCCTTTTTGTTGCCTTCCATGGGGTACCATTCAATTGAAAGTACAAAATAATTTGTCAAGAGCATACAAATAAACAAAAGGCAGAGAAAAGAAAATTCTAATGGATAGTAATCTAATTGTCTATTGTTGCTAGCTAGGGTGTAAATGACCAATTGGTTTGAAAGACATGGTTGCACATGTCGGTGAAATTGAGTCTACAATACTAATAATGACCATTGCTAGAATTGGGTATACGAAATTGGGCTGTGTTACTTATTTGTTAAAAAATCACATCTCTTCAAGTTACTCGTTGGTTATCCAAATTAATTTTGGTTGGATTCATTTCAAAAAGTTGTAACTACTGTTCTTCATGAAAATTATATTATCTCATAAGTCTATTATTTAAAATAAAAAAGAAACATAAAGTATAGTTTGAAGAAAAAAAGAGGATTTATTATGATGTACGCCTTTTGTTATACCATTAATTTTCTGTATTATTTGAGATTATTAGATTTAACTAACAATGATGTATGTTTACTAAATTAATGATGACTGTAAATGTGAATTAATGTGGATGTAGTTTTGGGTTCAATGTCATCATTGGTAAACATAAAAAAATAAATTAAAAGGAAAAGGGAATTATAAAAGGTAGTTTATGAAAACTATTTATTTCCGTATATCTTTCACTAAAGAAAAAAAAAGTTAAAACTTTTTATGACAATATATATATATCAAATAAAATGTTCGTATATACTTATTCGTAAATCTATCAACTTTCGTCTTTTCTTAGATTTGTTGTTTTATTTTTTTAAGATTGTTTTATTTTTTCGGTGCATGAACATTCTTTTTTCTTTTAATTTTAGGGTGCAGTGATCTTTTTAAATCTTAGTCTCACGGGCACTCACAATACCAATACCCAGTACCTCAAACAAACATACACTACTCATACTCATGGACATAACGGCCCTGTTTGGCAAAGCATTCTATTCTTTGTGGGTGATTCTACTGTAGCATGATGTGATTGTTAAGAGGGAATGTTTTGTATAGAAAAATGAAATTTTTGGTTTTTTAGTGAGTATTTTATTTGAATGGTAATAAAAAATATTTGATGTGATATAAAAAGTAAAAAAAGTTGTTAAAAAGTAGTTGATGTGATATAAAAAGTGGGAATGTTTTTTTTGAAAATTGGAGTGGAATTGGAATGGGGAATGGAGTAGCTTGCCAAACAGGGCCAACATGTTTCTTATTCCTCCTTTGTGTGGCAGTGCTCTTCGTACAATGTCACATCATGTGTGACTCACATGGTTAGCTTAAGAAAAAAANCATGTTTCTTATTCCTCCTTTGTGTGGCAGTGCTCTTCGTACAATGTCACATCATGTGTGACTCACATGGTTAGCTTAGCTAATGCAATTTTCAAACATTACAACGGATCGATATGCTCTTTTTGCCTTAAAAGGCTCGTATTTCTTCCCTTACAATGATTTGACAAAGAATTGGTCCCTCAAACCTTTGTTTGCAATTGGATTGGTATTACTTGTGGTTTTTGCCATCATTGAGTCACCACTTTGAACATTTTTTACATGGGCTTTGTAGGCATCATTCCTTCACACATGAAAAACCTTTCATTTATTGTTAGTCTAAGCATCGAAAACAATAGTTTTCATGTCTTTCTACCTAAAGAGTTGTCTTATCTTTACCAGTTGCAACACTTATAATTTGGATTCAATAACTTCAATGGTACATTCCCCACTTATCATTTGAATTCAACATTTATCATAGCACTCTATCTCTTTCTATTGGTACATTCCCCACTATTTTCATCTTTTGGTTAATCTAAGGTTTCTATTTTTTTTTTTTTTTATGAATAAGAGAGAATTTCATTCAACAAAAAGGAGAATACAAGTAGGCATCCTAGCAAGATAGAAACCTGCTGGGAAAATAATCAAAAGAAACTACAAAACTCCCACAACCACAAAGACTAACCAACAAAACAACAAACAGCACCCGGAATAAAGAACAAAACCAGAGAAAAAACACAACATAACGTCCAAACCAAAGACAGCAGAACACTAAATCAGGACATCCGAATGTTCCAATTTTGACAGAGAAAGACATTTTCACGGCTGCCTCTGAAATGCCCTCTTCCCATAATCGTAATCCGCACTCCCCAAATAACCATCTGCAATATTTGCTCCTCTGTTCTAGGAATAGCAGAATGCTTGATGTCATTTCGGTTCTCCACAGATGGTAAACTGTGGAACTCAAAACCAACTGGCATATAGTATCATACATGGTCTTCTTGGTC
Organism: Betula pendula; assembly: GCA_900184695.1. Lineage (NCBI taxonomy): Eukaryota > Viridiplantae > Streptophyta > Magnoliopsida > Fagales > Betulaceae > Betula > Betula pendula. Next base: position 28,698 of record FXXK01001706.1, on the reverse strand, counting down.
CATTTTCTGCAGCCCAGATTAATCACATCTTGCAAAAAGAGAGGAGGATTGACTTCATTACATCTAGCCATCCCTGCCTTCGAAATTCGTGAGCTGAAGCTGCACTCAAAGAAGAGGTGCGCACAGCTCTCAAGACCATTTCTACAAAACAAGCATTGGACATTACCAGTGTACCCCCACTTAGCTAAACGATCCCCAGTTGAAAGCCTATCCCTCATTATAACTAGCGACAAAACAAAAGTTTGCTTAGGGATAGCATAAGGAAATCACACAAGTTGCCACCACTCCACTATAGGACCATGACTTCTAAGAGTGTCCCAAGTAGTAGAGCTGACATAGGAGCCATTTTTCGAAGCAACCCAGAGGGCCCTATATGACTCCCCAAGAGCAATCTAAGGTTTCTTGCTTCTATTGTTTTGTTTTCTTCAAATTATTTTCAGTTAGAAGGTCATCGAATATATTGACACTTTACCAATGGAATTGGAGGCAGATAGGGAAAAAAAAAAAAAAAAAAAACCCACATAGCATATTACCTCTAAAAAGATTAAACAACAGAGCATGGATCTGTTGAAATGTGCTTTCTCTATCCTATAACGAATGAAGTTGAGAAGAGATGATGGTGGAGTGAGAGAAAACGAACGATGAGAAAACAAAGTTTGAGAAGAGAGCATGACAAAGGGAGACACAGATGACACTGAAAAGAACTGAGTGGCAAATGGAGATCACAAGAGAAAAAGATAATTTTTAATGAGGGAGGGGGTAGACAGCGACATTGTGACCGAGAGGCTGTGAGTTTGTGACTATTAAAAGTTTTCTTTTTTTAAGAGGCGGCAAAATTATTTTTCTTTGTTTTTATTTTCCAGGTGAAGTTTGACTGTCTAAAATTTGGGACAATCAGTGGAGGGTTGCGACTCGTTCCTTCCTTTCTTTATTTCTTTCTTTCTTTTTCTATTAGTAGATATATATTTTTTGATAAACAAATTTAGATTTCGAGATTATTATGATTTTTTTTTTCTCAAAAAATTTTGAAAGGGTTACAGTATTTTTTATATCATTTTTTTTATTGAGTTATAAGAGACGTTTTCAATTTTTAAGATACTAAGAGGATTTTTAAAAGCTTGTTAAGGGATATTTTTAAATTTTTTTGGAATGAGAGACTTTTTAAAAAAAAAAAAGAATAAGAAATTGGAGGTTATGGTCCCACTTGTTCCAGCAGTCTAGGGAGTAGAGTCCACCTACTTGGGGCAAGTAAGACAAACAACTTCACTCTCTTGGTCCACTCGAATTTCACTAAAATTTGGAGAGTCTAATTATAGTAAATCCTGTTATTTTGTTTAGATTACGTGACATGTTAACCATCGTCTTCACATCCAAGATTCTATTTTGAGCATCATGACCAAAATCTTAAGATCAAATTCTTTGATTTTTCTTGTACACCTTATCTTTATTATGATAATTATCATCTCCAATTTTGTAAGAGCAGTGGTATCAGATGCCCAATCGTTTTTCCTAAATTTAGGAAACAAAATTACCTTTTGCTTCCCTACCCAAATACACTCCATAGCAGATTCCCTTTATCTTTCCCTATAAAATTAAAATATCATTTTTTTTACTTTTTTTTTTTCTTTTTATTCTATTCTTTCTTACTCTCTCTCTCTCNTTGATTTTTCTTGTACACCTTATCTTTATTATGATAATTATCATCTCCAATTTTGTAAGAGCAGTGGTATCAGATGCCCAATCGTTTTTCCTAAATTTAGGAAACAAAATTACTTTTTGCTTCCCTACCCAAATAAACTTCATAGCAGATTCCCTTTATCTTTCCCTATAAAATTAAAATATCATTTTTTTTACTTTTTCCTTTTTTTTTATTCATTTCTTTTCTTAACTCTCTCTCTCTCTCGTTGTCTCCGTCAACACCACATGGATGCAGAAAACCCAACCCCATCTCTCTCTCACGTTATCCCGGTGCCGATCCGATCTCTCACCTCTAAAATCGACACCGCACCGGCCTCCAGGACTTGTCTCAGTATGCCGGCCGAAATAACCTCCAAATCCATCTGAGAGAGAGTTCAATCAGTAGCTATATGAACGTGGGGGAAATTGGGGAGAGAGGTGAATAGAGTACCTGGAGATGGGTGAGGAGGAGGGCGAGGGAGAGAGCCTTGGAGAGGGGAGAGCGGCCGTCGGGGGAGAGTGGCAGAGAGTGCAAGATGGGGATTGAGAGCTTGAGGGATTTGAAGAGGAGGGTTTGGGTTTGGGAGGAGTGGTGCGCTTTCTTCATGGTTTCCGTCAGCTCGTTGAAGGCCCCCACCAGCTCCACCACCCTCTTCCCGCCGGCCTGCTCCACCACCAGCTCTGAACCTCCTCCTCCACTCAGCTCTACTGCTCTGATTGCTCTCGCCACCGCCAAGACTTGGAAACTACGACGGAGACGGCGTCGTCTCTGGAGGAGTTGCGGTCTGGTTGTTATTGATGGATTGATTCCGACCAGAGCCTCCATCGGAGGGACCGATTGAGAGGTGGAGAGAGCGAGTGAGCTCTTCTTTTCTTTTGCTTTAAATCTTCATTTATTTTAATCGAACTTTGCTCGAGTCATGGACTTACGACTATCCTTGATTTTTAATCACAAAAATAAATTCTCAATCCAAAATGGGGCTGCTGGAGAGGGAGATGGGGTTTTCGGTGGTTGTATTTTGGTGGTTGCAGAAGGGAAGAGGGAGATGGGGTTGCTGGAGGGGAAGAAGAAAAAGAGAGATGGGATGCATGAAGGAGAGAGGGTGTGTGATTTTTTAATATTATAATAATTGGTTGGGTAGCTACAGTGCTACTCAATGCATTGGGTAGTATTGTAACTACCCAATGATTTAAGGAAGGGAACACTATCTATAGGGTATCTGCTATGGGTGGTTTTTTGTAGTTTTTTTGAGATTTTCCTTATATATAGGGAAGGGAATGGGTTATAGGGCATCTGATACTAGTGCTCTAACGGTATTTAATGGAGTATTCTGTTTCTATCTTAGGAGCACTTTACAATTTAGTTTTTCTCAAAATAAGATATAATCTTTAATTAAAAATTTTGATTGATTGAACTTTTGACATTGACGAAAATGTAACTTTAGGTATATTGATTTAGAGATAGTTATTTTACATCCATCACCCACTCCTAATCAATTATGTTATATTAATCAATAACTCTTTTGAGTATTACTAGATGTGAGATTCAAATACTCAACTTCTTACGGTTACGATCTTAATGTTTCATATGGGTTAAGTCTAGTCTTAACAATATATATATAAGTTCCTTGACACCCTCTTCCTGTAAGCCCGGTTTTCAAGCGTGAGTTCTAAAGTTTCATACTGAAGTAGTGGCTAGCTTTGATATCAAATGATATAAACCTTGAGTAGAACTCACTTTTGAAAATCAGCTTACAAGGGGAAAGTGTCAAAAAGCTTATATATACATAATTAAGACTATACTTAATCCATGTGGACACTAGGATCGTACATATCACTTACCAAATACTTATATCAAGTGCAAGTAGTATACTTTATTTTGCATATTGGCATTCTTATTTGAACTTAATTTGTTTGATAATAAGAAATTTTATTTTTCTTCAATCTAGATTTTAAAATTATTGGGGCGGTAACCCAGACTTCTCTCATTAATGATTTACATAGGGAAAGAAACACGTGAAATCGATCTTTACGTGAACGAGTTTTATACTTGGGGGCATAGAATGGTAAAATAAGGAAAAAAAAGGATTGGTGAAACTTCGGTAGCCTCCTTCCTTACCCTCTAACCCGTTATAGTACTAGCAGCAGCTTTCTTAAAATCTATTTCATTCCTTAGATGTAGGAAAAAGTATTAAAAAAATTTATGCAACAGCTTCCCTTGATGTTCCTTAAACTAAGGAAGCACCAAGCGAATCAAAAGTTGTACTCTACATCTAGGGAAACAAAAGTGGTTCCCTTAACATTATTTTAATATAAAAAATTTTCTTTCCTCTACTATTTGTTTGAAACAATATTTAAATGATTTATCTTTCTTCTTTTTTTCTCCTAGCATCTAATTTAAAGAATATTTAAATGGTATATGGAAAGTTATTGTAGTTTATTTGAATTCTGAAGCAAAAAGTAGTTTGGTTTCGTACATTGAGAAAAAATCTAAAAGAAACTGCTGCTAGTGCTCTTAATCTAATTCAAATGGGTTTGGCTTAGTATTGAAGTTATCAAGTTTTTAAAATTTGTTTACAAGTGGAAACAATTTGACAGTTGTATCTCATCGCTCTTTCTAATATATCTTTAGTAAAATAATAAATCTTGGATATAAAGTTTTTGGGCTCCATACTTTCTTCCGTCTTCAACATATCCAACTTGCTAGAAATTTATCTAACAAAAAATAGGCTTTCTAAACAGATGCCCTCTCAATTTCTTTAAAATTGTCCTTAGTGTAAAGTCATTGACCTCAAAGCTAATATTTTCATTTGTGGTTTAGCGTAAGTCATTTAAAATGCTCCATACTTTGAGTTTGTATCACTTGTGGTTTCAACCATCGTCAAGTTATCACATTAAAACTTCCTTACATGAACCTTGTAGTCACCATTCATACACACGTGAGAAACCTTTCATTTCTTGTTAGTTTATGCATTGAAAACAATAGTTTTCATGGCTCTCTGCCAAACGAGTTGTCTCATCTTTATCGGTTGCAAAATATATTCTTAAGGCTTTAATATGGGAAGATAGGTCATAGATCGAATCACGTAAATTTTTGTGTTTATTTTTATTTATTCACTTGATAATATTACAATACAAAAGACTTCTATGTACAAGAGAATTGTAGTACATAAGTATGGTAATCAAATTAATTAGATTTGATTAAAATCTGTTTACAATCAAATCGATCAGATTTATTACCATCTTCCCACCAAAAATCCCATATCATTTAATTATATATCAGCCTCTCTTGTTCGTTGTTGTGTGTTATCTTACTGCAGCCTACACTTAAGTGCAAACAATTGCAAACTTTGTCATTGTTGGCTCATAGATTAATAGGAATAATACCTCCAAACATTAAAAACTTAATAATGTTCATGAAATGTTGTACCTTAACAAGAGCACATTTGGAGGTATGTTTAGCATTTTTTTAGTCTTTAGTCACTTAGCAAATTTGTTTCTAAATTGGAAACTATTTTACAGGAAATATTCCATCTACTTTGTTCAAGTGCAAACTACTGCAAAAGTTATGGTTGTCGAATAATATATTCACGGGAATAGTACCTCCAGAAATTGAAAACTTGACCATGCTCACAGACTTGCAACTTCACAGCAACAACTTTGAAGGTATGTTTAGTGTTTTTTTTTTTTAATCTTTAGTCACTTGGAAACATCGACATTTGTTTCAAAATCATAATTGTTTTATAGTTACTATCCCATTCACTATGTTTTAGTGCAAACAACTGCAAATTTTGTTGTTGTCGGTTAATAGATTCCTAGAAAGAGTATCTTCTAAAATTAGAAACTTAACCATGCTCACAAAATTACACCTTGGCTACAACAACTTTAAAGGTCTGAAAATAATAATAATAATAATAATTATAAAAGGAAAACCTATTTAGAACTCTATCAAATGACATTTCTCCTGTATAAGTTTTGTTTTGAAAGAATTACTCTTATTAAGTTTTCATTCTCGGATAATTGTGTAATCAACTATATATACCTTTTCATTTATGTGGAAAGATTCAATTGTTAATTTTTTAAAAAAAGATGGATAGAAATGTATGTGACAATATAAAATGACATTTCTCCTATATAAGTCTCATCATTATAAAAAAAAAAATATATCCTATTTTTAAATATTTTAATTTTTATTTGTCTTTTAACATATTATTTAAATGAGAATAACTTCTATAGGGACCTAGAATAAATCAGGCATTTTGTGCCATCCAATAAAAAATTTTCCACACCAGATTGAGATTTTTAAAACAAAATTCGAACAGTTTAAGAGAGAAAAGTTGTGGAACCCACTTACCCCGGATAAGTAGGCTTAACAACAAAGTTGGTCTACATATTCCTTTTGTCCTACGATATATGTATCATTCCCAACGAGTCTAATTCTAATTAAAACTGGACCCAAAGCAAAATCATTAAAAAAAAAATCGTTATTTTTCACTTGCACAAAATAAGCTCATCATCTCAAGTGTGTATTCATTGGAGATTCGGATTCCAAATGATAAAATGTTTAAACCTTTTTAATTATAAAATCCTTTCTTGGCCTCTATTGCCAAATGAGACTTTTTCGAGTAGGTAGCGAATTGATGAGTGAAAAAGCTATAAGCTCGAGCAAGAGATGTGGAAGCGTGGGGCGTACGTGGGGCAGAGAGGAATAAAAAGCATAGTCCAAGACGTAAAAGTAAGATGGATAAGACCTCAAAATGATATAAAAGCTTGAGTCCTTTTCAGCAAATAACATGATGAGCACCGGCCTCTTCACAAGAACCTCCGGATCCTTCCCTTGTCTAGCATCGTACCACTTGAACTTTCAGCATATTATGATCTTTGAGAAGATCATTACAAGCCCAACACTGGAAACTGTTTGAATAAAATAGAAGATAAGGATCCCATGTCTCTTCCCCTTTAAGACAGTTTTAAAAAATGAGTTCTACTGTTATTAGGTATCAAAGCCAAAATGACTTCACATTTTAGATGGGACAACCATTACTGTCAAGGACTCAAGGTTTTAAGGATCACTGAGAAGTTTGAAAGTAGTGAGCTAAGAAATGCGTGAACTTTGTGATTATGACGTACAATCTTGTCAAAATTATCACTAGTTGCTCCAGTCCTGATTTTAGACCCTTTGGAGCTACACTACGCGCCTAATGGGAGTTTTGACAAGTCTTTGTATTCTCACAACAATTTGCTAAATGCATGCCCTTCAAAGACTAAACAGTAAACATCAGGATTAACTGACATTACGTGCATTAGATTAGTATGAATTTCTAAATTGCTTTTAATACCACTTTTCAAAAGAAGAAAAGATAAATGTTCATTTATATTATTAACGAAAAGTTTTAGTAAGGGAGCTTTTCAAAATTTAGTCCTACTTAATTAGTTGATTGATTCATGGATGACATCATTTACTCAGGATATGTGCGTGCCTTTTTATTGCCTCGGATTGAGTAATTTTCAATTGAAAGCACAAAATAATTATGCACAACATTTAAGGAGACAAAAGGATGTAATTAGGCACTCTGGTAAAAATAGAAAATTCTAGTAGATAGTAATTTAGGTTTCATTTGTTAAAATTTTTGTTTTCTCTTTGTTAAAACAAAAAAACATTAACAAACACGCCAAACATAAAACACTCCTAAAACATATAAACAATTTTCACTTTTATATGAGATAAGAATACTTTTTAAAATAAAAAACAAAAAACACCCCAAAACATATTAACAAAGTGTGATTTATTGTTGCGAGAATGTTATCCCTTGGGTTGGAAGAGCCTTACTCCTAACTTAGAGTTGATCGGTGATCGGTCAGATATGTGGGTTGGGCTTTTCTAATGTAGCATTCACAAATCAAGTAGTGCAACAAAAACAATATGGTTTCCAGTAACGCTGTATATTTAAAAGCAATTGCCATGACCAATGTAACCGAATTAAGCCCATTGCCGATTGCCTTGTTGCAAAAATTTTATACATCGTCTAAAAAAGACAACTGTAAATTGGTAACACTAACAGTGATCTCATCAGCTTATGCATTCATCGTAAAACTATTTAATAATATCTTTCCTTAAAGAGAAATAAAACGAAAAACTTTTTATGATATTATGTCGAATAAAAAGTATCTATATGTAGATCTTTCATCATTCTTCCTTACTCTTCAATATTGATTTTATTTATTTATTTATTTGTCTTCCCTTTCCATTCAAGTCAATGACGTCAATGCCCAGCCACTGCACTCTCTTTTTCCTATTAGTTTTCGGATGCTACGATATCCTTTATATGTTTCCACATTTATTCATTTTTCTTGAACCTCAAATATAATTAACTCTCTCCATGGTTTGTTGTAAAAAACCTAAAGTTTAATCACGTTCCTCTATTTGTGTATGTGGATTCATATCTCAAGGTTATATATGTACTTAAAGATGTAAGAATAGGACAGCGGCGTCATAACAAAAAGGCTGTGACTTTGAGAATTTTTTTTTTCTTTTAGTTTAAGACAAACAGTAGGCGATATTATGGTCTCACAATTTCCTACTCTCCAACACTATATAGTGAAAATTTAAAATTCAAAAACATGTTGCATTAATTATCCATAATCAGCCATATAGATTTTGCATACATTAATAAAAAAAACCGTGTTGGCTGATTAGTTGATATTTTGCTTTCTACTCTCATATTATTTGATATTTTGCTATATTATTCTTAGTTTCTTAGTTTCTTTACTTTTTTCAAGAGAAATTCTGGATACTCTTTTTGAATGCCATGTACTATTATCCAAGATTTTATTCCATTTTTTTTTTATATGGGATTTCTTTAAATTCAAAAATTTAATGCAGGATATGAGAATTTTATGTAAATTCTTGCTAATTTCTTTTTTTTTTTTTACACTTCTTTTCATTTTAAACTACACATATGAGGATGTTTTAAGATGTTTTAATTTATATGGATTAAACTAAAATTAAGGTTCTTATATTAAATTTTGAAATTAAATTATAATAAAGAATCCCGTGCATAGCACGGGTTATGAGCTAGTATTAATAATTCATAAATCGTACAAAAGGTGCCAATTTCCATTTTCTAAAAATTCGGTGTCACATTTTACCATAAAAATCATTTGTCACATTGGTAAACCAATGCCTTTTCAGATTTAACTATGTAAATCATCTTTATAAAATTCACATATAAATCTCATGATGGCACCATTAAATCAAATATCACATTATACATTATCATTATCAAAATATAGCTCGACTCACTATTTACATGATTTATTCAAAATTTCACATTTCTTTTGAGAATCAATGATAATAAGACATATGCATATGTACATACACCCAAATATATTTTATACAAAGTTTTATATTTTATTTTAAAAAAATCTTTGCTTTTTGGTGTATTATTTTCATAAAATCTTGATTAATCAGTTTCACTTACCTTAAGCTCTTGCACTACTATCACATGAATTACCACGTCTCAACATGTATCATTCGCTCCTAAAAGCAAAATAATTAAATATCAATACTTAAAATAAAATACATAATCTTTAAGCTATAAAATTCCTAAAAGTCAATTTCTCACTTTAGTCTTTATATATTTCTCTCACATCTTATCCTTATTTGGTCATCTTCCTAAACCATTATTTTCTACCTTACACCCACAGACGTACACATAACACATAGTAAAGAAACTATTATCTTTCTTTTTCACTTTATATTAATTTCTCTTCTTTCACACTTTTGTCTTTTTCCTCAATCTCTTTTTTCATCCTACACCCATCCGTAGGCCTCTATTATTATTATTANTTTTAAGATGTTTTAATTTATATGGATTAAACTAAAATTAAGGTTCTTATATTAAATTTTGAAATTAAATTATAATAAAGAATCCCGTGCATAGCACGGATTATGAGCTAGTATTAATAATTCATAAATCGTACAAAAGGTGCCAATTTCCATTTTCTAAAAATTCGGTGTCACATTTTACCATAAAAATCATCTGTCACATTGGTAAACCAATGCCTTTTCAGATTTAACTATGTAAATCATCTTTATAAAATTCACATATAAATCTCATGATGGCACCATTAAATCAAATATCACATTATACATTATCATTTTTTTTTTTTTTTGAGTGAGAATCTGCCAAATTTCATTAATAATAAATCAGAAGCATAAAGCTCTTACAATAGAAGCATAAAATGCATATTAAACATAGCACAAACGCTATGAAATTACACAGCCATAGACTGGACAAAAGCATCTAACAATTAAAGAACTGTCTATGACTACAACCACCACTAACCCAAGAACAACTCCAGAAAAGGAGCAAATCTGCTCAGTAGACTAGATCTAAGGTTAGATCGGGACATGATTAGCCCGAAACGCACTCCGTTATTACTGGCCGTGAGAGTTATACTTCCACACCCGACCTACACTCCTCGACCCTAAAGGGCAGGAGACACACAAGTCCTTGATCCAAGACCCAGGACGACAGACAAAATACAAGAAAATTAAAGAAAACAGAAAAATAAATGCAAAAAAATAAATCCACAAAGCAGAGCTACCGACTGAAGACGGGGCGGAGGGAGGTGCCGGCGTGAGGTGGTGGAATTCTTCAAAGTTTACAAATCTAGTTTTGAAAAAACCAGATTTAAAAACTCGAAAGAAGTAGATCCGGGCTGTG